>APFE031680181.1:31383-49641 GCA_000404065.3 Pinus taeda | reverse complement strand
TAGATGTTTTGAAAAGAGAAAAAATTTATGTTAAACTCTCAAAATGTGAATTTGGGAAAACATCTCTAAATTATTTGGGTCATATAGTAGGGGGTGGTGAATTGAAAATAGATCCCTCTAAAGTGGCAGTCATTGTAAACTGGCCTAAACCCAAGTCTGCTACAGAAGTGAGAAGCTTCTTAGGAGCAACACAATATTGGAGGAATTTCATCTCTAACTTTTCCTCAATTGCAACTCCCTTAAATGCTTTGACAGGATTGAACAAGGTGTTTCAGTGTGGAGGAAAACATCGGAAAGCCTTTGACACCTTGAAAGAAAATATTAGTACAGCACCTGTACTAGCACTGCCTAATCTACAAAGACCATTTGATATCCAAACAGATGCTAGTGACTATGTCATGGGAGTAGTGTTGACACAGCACAATAAACCCTTATGTTATCATTTTGAGACTTTTAATTCTGTAGTAGTTAACTATCCTACATATGATAAAGAATTGTATGCAATAGTTCAGAGTGTGAAAAAGTGGAAACATTATTTAATGGGAAAAGAGACAGTAATACATGCTGATCATCAACCCCTTCAATATCTACACTCCCAAACTAGGTTGCAACAATCAAGACATTACAGGTGGATGGGTTTTCTACAATAGTTTCATTTGGTCATTAGATATAAAAACGACATACACAAAAAAGTTGCAGACATGTTATCTAGACCCATTATAAATGCATCTACTATACTTAAGCATAATTTTGTACTACATGAAAGCTACATTGAACAATATGCTCAAGATATAGACTTTAAAGATGTATATGCAACTTTGAGTCAAAAGGGTAGAAGAATTGGATTATCATGTGAAGGACTGACTCTTGTATCATTGTGGGAAACTCTACATTCCACAAACTGAGAGAGTAAATATAGTTAGAGAAGCACACACTTCTCTAATATCAGGTCACTTTGGGGTAAGTAAAACAGTTGCACAACTACAAATATTTTGTTATTGGCCAAAAATGAATGAGACAGTTTCTAGATATGTAAGAGGGTGTACTATGTGTGCTAAAAGCAAGCCTAGCAATAGAAAACTAGGCTTGTACACTCCATTACTAGTTCCTTCTCACCCTTGGGAAAGTGTTTCCATGGATTTTGTTGGAGGACTACCTAAATCTAGGAAAGGTCATGATTTTCTGTATGTGGCTGTGGATAGGTTCAACAAAATGTGCATTTTGATACCTTGTAACAAACAGATTACAGTCGAACAAACTGCAAAACTGTTCTTTGAACATGTATGGGTTCATTTTGGATTTCCCACTTCCATTGTATCTGATCAAGACACCTGATTTGTGGGGAGGTTTTGGTCAAATCTGTGG
Organism: Pinus taeda; assembly: GCA_000404065.3. Lineage (NCBI taxonomy): Eukaryota > Viridiplantae > Streptophyta > Pinopsida > Pinales > Pinaceae > Pinus > Pinus taeda. The sequence continues at coordinate 48,276 of APFE031680181.1, read as the reverse complement.
GAGATGATGGACACCCAACTTAAGAAAAGCACAGCTTTTCATCCACAAACCGATGGCCAAACAGAAGTAGTTAATAGGACAGTGATCCAGTTACTCAGAGGATATTGCAGCAAACATCCTAAGCTTTGGGATGAACATTTGTGTTATGTGCAGCATGCCTACAACAGAGAAAACACTCTTCTACACAGAGATCTCCTTTCGAGACCTGTTTTGGTTTCACACCAAGGTCTCCTTTGGATTTTGTCTTTGGTAAGGATACCATGGTTGATGGACACAGTGATGTGGACAAGGCAACTAGGTTCATTAAACAGATCCAATAGATCCACCAGGCAGTACAGGAACAACTGGAAAAGAGCCAAGCCAGATACAAGGCTAGGCATGACAAGCATCGAACAGAGCATAGTTTTCAAGTTGGAGACTAGGTTTGGCTATATATCAGCAAGGACAGGATGCAAGGTGAAGGTAAAAAACTAAAGCCTATCAGGTATGGACCTTGTAGGATACTTGAGAAGATTGGTGAAAATGCTTTTCGCCTTGATCTACTAGCTTACATGCACATCTACTTAGTCATAAATGCAGATTGCTTGAGATTGTTTGAACCTTCAATGATTGAGGATCCTGAAGAGCAAAGTCAATTGCATTCTATTGATGACCTACTACCTGAATATCTTAATGAATTGCAAGAAGACACAGTGTTGGACATGAAGGTGAGGATGGCGCGTAGAAGAGATGTTGAGTACCTCAGAATTGGACTCAAAGGTTCAAATCCGAGCAGTGCAAAGTGGATTGAGATTGGGCAAGTGAGATAGCAGTACCCTCACTTAGTCGATCCTTGAAAGAAAACCAACTTCTGGTGGTCCAAAAGCTTTTCAGTGCGAAGGTCGTGATCCGAATTGGATCCATAAAGGATGATTAATAGAGCCATGGCTATACCAGGTCGGAACAGACTTCAAAGGATTTAAAACAACGATCAAGAACACCTCTAAACCAGTGGCATTGGTAGCCAAAGTGGAACGATGAGGACCTCGGTCAAAGGGTGTTGACCGAGGACCATGGAGACTGCGCGGGAGGTGAAATTAGCCCCTAGGAGGCCCGGATCGGGAAACAGAGGGAGTTTTTGAAGTGCGAATCGTGCATCGTTGGGGGAAAAACCCTCAAAATGGAGAAGCCCCGAGCACTCGGTTGCATGGGAGCTGGGAAAACCGTGGGACAAAAGGCTAAGTGCTAAAGGCGGGACCCGCTCCAAAACCAGCGATATTAATCGGGGGCATCCATGGGCGTTAAGCAGTTTTGATTGAAAAGGAGTGATTCCACTCAGCGCTCGACGCGTGGCAAGTGGAGGAGAGAGAAAACCTCCACTTATCGCGCACTAACGGTTGAGCTAGTCAACCGTGCGAGAGCAAACGACATCGGATTTGGGGGCTCCATATCTAACAGTTGAGATTGTGTCCGATGGAGAAGCCTGATTTAATGAGGGAATAAGACACGATTTAGAAAAATTTGAGGTTTGCTTTGACCGCCAGGGTGGTGGAAGACTATTCCACGACGTAAACGAAGAATTGAACCAACAACGTAGGCTGGCGCAGTTTGCAGGAGGACAAGTGGCCACTCCTTGTGAGTCTGATGATGACGCCAAGAACAGGCAACTCCAAGCGAAGCTGTAATAGGCGAATCGACGGAGGGGAAGAGGAATCGAACCGCCATGAGATCGAATGTTTTAAATCCATGAACAGAGAATAGAAGGGAACACAGAAAAATAAGTCGGGAACTGAAAGACGGAACACCGAAGACAGAAGACAGAGAAGAGAAAAAAACCAGCAAAGCAAAAAGCAAAAAGAAGGTAGAGGGCTGAGCTAACCAGAGGTAGCGTTGAGTACCAGAGAGCTTGAGATATTCAAGCCATCCCTAAGGAGATCTATTAGGCCAGAGAGGTCAAAGAGTTGGTAAGGAAAAGAGTCTGTGTACTCTAGTGGTTTGGGGAATCCAAGAACCACCCTGCCAAGCCAATCTGTTTCAGGAGACTCATATTGAGCTCCTTCATTGTAATTCTCTGCTTCAAGAAACAATAAAATAAGGCTACCAATGAGAGCTCGACCGGAGATGTAGCCCTGGAGGATAGGGTGAAATCCTTATTAATTTCTTGTGTTCTTGTATTTGCTTACTGTATTTCTCTGTTGTTTTATATTCCAAGTGTCTGTGTATTTGCAATCTGATTGATCCGTTGCTTAAATGACATAGACACACACACCAACATATGAGTCTGTAATACCTTCATTTAATAAATCTTTAACTGAGGTCACTCATAGGGTGATTATCAGATCATGGATCCACTCTCTTCGCTAGAGGTAGCCATAGGAAGTGTGGTAAGGGAGACATAAGGAAATCACCAACTTGGGTTTTGCAACAATTCAAAGCGAATAATATCTAACCATATTTTTAAAAATATGAAACTTAAATTAAATTTTGATACTTGCATTTCTTTATATTGAAAATATAATACATTTTTCTTTTCAAGATAATATAAATATATATTTAATAAATATATTTAAATTAAATTTATTAATGATAAATAGTTTTAAAAAGTATATTTATTTCACTTGAAAGAAATCCCCTGAATATCTAAACTATAACTACATACTATGGACAAGCCGACCCATCTAATTTATCCAACATTATTAAAAAAAAAAACTCTTCCTCTCTTCTAAAACTTTTGGTTAAACGATGTAATCCTAAAATTTCTGAAATTAGCAGAAGGAATAATTTTGTGACAAGCACAACTAGTTTGTCATCGATATCACAAGTCACACAATCCACATGGTGTCATAGTCATTCCTCCTCAAGTCTCTGAGTCTACAAACTTCAGGTTCCATATTTCTGAAAGTTAATGTGAAAGGGAATCCCTACAATGAATGGAAGATTCTGTAGTGATTGAATTGAATTGCGATTTTGCATATACATTAAAACCACTGAAAGTATTTTTTGATTTATCAGAAATCCCAATTTTTTCTAATAACTCTTGAAGCCCTAGAATCCCAAGACACCAACCTCACATGTCAACACACAAGAAAGAAAATTTGGCTTCTATTAGAGCATCCATTATGAGGAATAGAATCGTCATACCATATCGACTTCAAGTAACGCTGCTCTATAAAAAAATCATGGTGTGATTAAGTTGCAATGTGATACTTGACATTTGACTAGAAAATACAAAGCCATTTTGACATGGCCATAGAAAATAAAGCTTATTTTTTTTAGTGACTTACTTCATAACACCACGAGTGAGAGGTGAAAACTATTTCCAGAGTTTCATTGACATTTACTGAAATTGTATGGATTGTGGATTCAAGAAATATTTCAAAATTCAAGAGAGAGGAGTGAGGTCAAAAGAACTATCCTTAAGAAAAAGTTTCGAAATTTAATAGATAGAGTGAGGCCAAAAGAATTCTCATAATTTTGATGGATCTCATTTCAAAATATTCCTAAAATCAATCATGGAGATAAAGATGGTCAATTAACATCTATCCAAAAGTATGTCATTCTACAGGGACATTTCATTGTAAGGATACATAAAATTTGATTTGGAGACATAGAGTGATTGATCTAAACACATATCAAATATATTCACGATTTTATTGTGCAAGATTGCATACACAAACAAAATCATGAGTTGACTGTGGAAGATATGGACCTGGTATGGATACACAAGTCTGAAAGAGCATAATTACAATCACACACAACATAATAATAGTCCCACAGAGAGGACAAAGGCATGAAATTTTTATACATGTAGATGAGGGAAAAGAAAATTCCTTAGCACGAAGATTAAGTTTCAACCCTAACAAGCAAAACAAACATAGATTTCAGGTTCACCTAAATTAGATGTGGCCCTCATAGATTTATCTGACTCCGAGAAGGAGAAGAGAGTGTCCTATTTGGTTTTTATGTACACATCATTGAAAAAAATGTACAAGAATACTTTAATATCCCTATAAACTACATTTACATTGCCATTCATGACAAAAAAGATTATTTTTACCATGTTTAACAAAATGGTTGAAAACAAGAATCATTATGATTGAGTTGACAACTAATTTGAATCAAATAGAGAAAATGATAACTCACAGAGATAAATAAATTTTTATAGGTTCTTTAAATTCATTCGTGAACTGGAAAAAATGACTTTCATCTTCATCTACTAAAGTTTCATCATGTGAAGTCTCGAGGCATTGATCAACACAACTTTGGTGAGGAATGTTGTGGCTGCAATGAAAGGTATTCTTGAATATGAGGTATGCACGTGGGACTTCATGGTTATTGTGCACAAAAGATAAGCATTTGGTTCATTTTATTGAAAATTTTTAAAAGGTTCATATGCCGAAGGAAAGATAAGTTAAGTTAGCATTATTATTTGGAGGAAAAATGCATAAAAATCTTGTGCATAAGCTAGTTAGATTGTTTTCTTGAAAAGAATGCTTGTGAACCCTGCAAACAAAAATATTTAAGAATTCATTACATTCTCCATGAAAAAGAAATGCATGTGATGCTTGCTTATGAAAAGACAAAGAAACTAAGTTATTTCATTAAAATATTGCAGGATATATTCACGTGATGCTGATGCATTAGATTCCTAATTAGGAGAAACATTAGACTCTTAAAGAGCATATGAGTTTATGTGCATAAGAATAATATTTATCATATTTTATTTTTGGAAATGAATATGTGAAATTGGATGCACAGGAAGAAATAAATTAGTGTTAATTATTGAGAAGGAAATAAGCATTTGCATGCATAAAAATAATAATTAAATGTAATAGATTTCCCTGGAAATGAAGTTGCATGAATGGAAAGAAATAGCTATTAAGTTGGACACTGATAATATATTTATATTATATTTATAATATAATATTATATAATAATATATATATAAAATAATTATATAATTATTATAAATATATTATATATATAGATCAGACAATGCAGTGAAGAGAATAGTTTCTTAAATCAAATGAAGAAATAATAATATGATATTATAAATATCTGGAATGAAATACATATATTTGCATGCAACAAAAGAATACTTTCTTGAAAATAAAAATATATATTTATATTATCAGTGTGTTAAAAATATTGGAAAAACTTTTACGGTTCTTGTGTGCATGAACTTATATTAAATATATCTATTCTCTTAAAAATATTTGTTAGGCGATTCTTGGAAAGCCTTTATGTCTTTTTGTGGAAAATATTTTTTCCTTGAAAAAGAGTTACATGTGAACCTTGCACAACCAAAGAATAACTATTTTCCCTAGATCTCTAGAAAAGAAACATGTATTTACATACTCAAATATTAGTTGATTGTGGTAAATCTCTTTATGCACAGAAAACTATAGATATTGTGAAAAAAAAAAATTATGCATAACTGTTATATTAACTTCATTTTGAAAAAGAAGTATGCATTTGTTTCCATGAAAAGAATACTAATAATGGTAGAATTCAAGAAAACAAAATATGGGTTGCATACATTAAAGAAGGGCTATTATGATAAGCTATTGCACGCACAAAGAATAGCCATTGTGTTATAGATATACATTTTGCATGGAAAGAAGAACTATTGAGCTATATCTTTTAGAAAAATTATATGTGTTTATTTTTATGCTATCATAACTATTATGTTAGTTTCTTTTGGAATAAGATCATGTATATGCATGCAATATTTATGTTAGCTTTTGTTTGGAAACAATACACATTTGAATGCGGGAAATTATAACATGTTGTGTTACCCTAAATTGGAAAAGTTTCTTTTGGGAAAGAAGATGAATTTACATGCACAACAATCATAGTAATGTGTTGGTTTCCTTAGAATATATATATGCGAAACCTGCATTCACTAACAATCAAACGATTACATAGCACCTGAATATCTCATAAAATAAAACATATTCAACATATTCACAAATTTTAGTGTAACACATGCTCTATTGTGTTTCCTTTCCTTGAAAAGGAAACACGTATTCACATGCTCTATTGTGTTAAGCTTTCTCTTAGGAAGATTCTTTTAGAAAGTATATGCATTTGCATGCCTAGGAACAACATTCGTTGTGTTATCTTTCTTTATGCATTTGCATGCACCAAAATGAATAGCTAAAGGGATAGTTCTTTTGATAAAGTTTATGTACTTCGCATGCACAAAGATCATAAATGATGTGTTAGTTTGCTTTAAAATAATGTCTGAACAGTTGTAGTGATTTTGCTTGCAACAATTTGTGCTTGTGCAAGGGGAATAATTGTTAATGTGGTATTTATTTATAACCATGCTTTTATGGTTGTATACTTATAACCAATGCATATGCAATGTTGTTAAAAGAAGCATGACACGATATTTTGTTTGCATTTCATGAATGTACATGAATAGATGGTGAAGTATCACTAATATAGATTTATGAATTGTTCTGATTAATACTTATTTAATCATGATATCAAAGGTTGCTGACAGTAGTAGTTGCAGGAAAAGGTTGCAACAAATGCAAAGATAGATTATGTTTACCATTATGGAAGACAATAAGTTAGTGGTCTATGTAGATTGAAGGAATGTCATATGTAGGACAATCAACTGATGGGAAGAACCACGCCCTAAAGACATAATACTCAACGGTTTGTGGGTAAGTAATGTCATGATGGTTGTAATATCTTATAACAAGTTACGTTGTTTTTAATATTATATTATTTGTAATATTTTATGACAATGGTCAAGGGATGGACTCCTTTATAACGATTGAGTGAGGGGTGAACACCCTTACGAACATTTAAAAATAAAATTAAATGTCTTTTGATTTTCACCCTACAGGGTTTCCAGGGGTATATCAGTGTCTAATGATGTGGTTGTCTGTTGTGTCATTTTTATGATATAGATTTCTTGCATGATGTGATGTTTATATTATCAAGAATGTAATTAACAAATTGAGTTAGAAGAATCATGGAATTAATGTAAGGCTACATCAGAAAGTATATGTTAATATGCTACAACAATGGTTGTTAATGGTTTTGTAACTTGTTATTCCTTTATTAAATATTACTCAATGTAATTATGATGGTTTATCTAATGGTCATTGAAGGAATATGGAAAGTAATTAAGAAAGTTATATGTTGGTAAATGCTATAAAATTTTCTAACTCCATGCATTTTCATGCGAGGTTACCAAGGTATGTTCCAAGTGGTATCAGAGATGAAGGTTGCAACACTAACATCTTTTGGGAATTGCTAAGTCGAAAATGAGTCAAGTTATAATACTAATGGGCATAAGCTTATGTATGATTCTAAAAAACTACATATCAATATATGCAACATACTACTTTTGACATGAGATGCATAATGCATGTTTATAACCACATTGAAGAGTAGTAAGTAATAAAGTCTACTCTAAAACTATGTTAATGAAATTTGAATCTTGATTAGGATAAAAGACAATAAGGCCACTATTGCACCTATGAAAAATCTTGAGTACTCACTAGTGAAAGTGAGAATTGACTACCAATCTTTGCATATATGATAATATTGTTGATAAATTTAATGAATATGATTAAAGTTACAATGCAATACTTATAAATAATAAATGCGTGAATGTAAAAGATGGGGAACTTTCTTGAAGAGGGTGATAAAGTGTTTTAAAAGGACATTGAAAGAACCCCTTTAGATGTTAAAAATAAACAACTAGTCGAGTAGTGAGACTTGGTTGTAATAGCTAGTTGTTGACTGAGTATTGTCATGGTTGCATTAAGATGGTTGGTAGCATTGATTAGTTAGTTTTTCATGGCTAACTACTAAAACTTATATGCATGAATCAATTTGATTATAGCTTATTGTAAGTTGTAAACAAGTGATTATGGTAGTTATTTCATGTGTTGGTTTGTTGGTAACAATACACTATGGAAAATGGGAATATTTGGATTGTTACCCTAATATGTATTGACACTTACACATTGATGATAACTCAGTCTCTTTGAATGAATATAGTTTTGTTTAAGATTTTATGCACATGCAAGAAAACTACAATGATTGCAAAAGTGAATATTAGTCTAACCATGCATACCTGTGACTACAAGTTCTTGAAGGTGATAAAGAACTTGGATTATGATACAGTAGTGTCATTAAAGTGGTTCATTTGATTATTCCATCAATTTAATGATAATAGTAATATGATGATGTTGATTGCCTTGTTTTCTCAAAATTCACAATTGTTGGTATGCGTTAATGATTGTTGATTAAATGCATATGCATAAATGAAATAACATGTTTCACAAGTTAGAAATTATGAGAATGTTGATGATTAAAGTATTGTTCCATTGACTATTGCTTTAGAAAAACAACTTCATGAAAACTTTGTTTTAACATCAGGAGGATGTTTTTTGCATAACAATTTTTTGTATGATCTTATTAAAAATAATTGTAGCTAATGTTTTTGATGTAATTAAGCAGGGGTAACTTAATGGCAACATAAGAACCTATGAAAGCTTAAGTGTTGTAATGTAATTTTCCATTGCAAATTAGAAAGTATAATGTTATGATATACAAAATATGGTAATGTTTTTCTAAATTTCATAATGGTTATTTTGAAATAAATATTACATGTATGACATGTGATGTCAATTATGTTTTCCTGTCAATTTACTTTTACATATTGTGGGACCCATGTTGAGGTTCAAATATGAATGCATGATGTACACAAATTCTCCTTTGCTTTAATAACAATATGCAAATGATTAGTTATTTAAATTACAGTGGGAAAAGGTGCTAAAGAGAATTTCACCTATCAAACAGTTATGGATAGTTGTGAAAAGTAAGAAGGCCTTAGGTTGATGGTAGTTGCCTGCCTGAAGGGGTTAATGGTGGTCACTTGCTTGGATCTTGTCTCCCTAGAGATAAATGATCTCAGTAAGGGAAACGAGTTGGCTAAGATGGTGAAGAGGGGAAAAAGCCTCCGGAATAGGTAGGACACTGTCAAGAGGAATCATGCATTAAACCCTTTGTGGTCATTGGAATTCTTGAGTTGGTTGGCCAGTATAATTCCAGGATAGACCTGGTATGGTCTCTGTTATAGAATTGTCCAGATGTGAAAATGACTCGATTTGGTTATGGAAACTAGTTCACATTGGTTGGGAGGAGTATTCTTTTACATTGTGGTTCTCATAGCAGAACAAATTAACTAATCAGTTGTGTTGTTTTAAAAATTACTATTATATACTTGTGTAATAATTTCATGTACATCTTGGCAGGAAAGGAGTCTAGTACTCATAAGGGAATAACTAGAAGTTGTATGAGTTCTTTTATTGTATTGCCAATATTGTGAATGTCTTTAGCAGCAGGCTAAGACTATATGAACTTGGTGTAGTTATTGATCATTTCGACGATTGGACAATTAGGTTCTCTTTGAGTACTTGTAGAAGTATTATGTGGATATCCTTAGTAGGGGCTAAGATAGTTTGCACTTATACAATTAATTATCATTTCAATGATTAGAGAGCTAGGTTCTATTTGAGTACTTTTAGAAGTATCGTGTGGATGTCTTTACTGGGAGCTAAGGCAGTCTACATGTGGTGCAATGATATATTATTTTGATGATTAGAGGGTCGGTGCTCTTTGAGTACTTATGGAAGTATTTTGGTAAATATGTGTCTTGACACTACATGAATTATTGATAGTTAAAAGTATTGCATTTGATTGAAAATGTTGTGACTAATGTGACTATGTTGAATTTTTTGATCATATATTACAGGGTGCTTGCCATGGAAGCAGTGAAACCACCTACAATTGAAATTATTGTGTAAGGTGACCATGATTTTCAAGAGTAATTGGTAAATGATGGTAAGTTGGTATAGAGATTTTGTTTTGATCTCCTAAAATTTGAATAATAGCTAAGTAATGGAAAGTAGAAATTGTTTATTTGTGTAGTTGTAAATGCTTATGACTATTAATCAACAATATTGTTTTTTTTGGCTTATTGATATCGCCTAGAAATAAGATACTTCATTTTGAAGGGAAAGGTTATCTTTTGGTTGTTTAGATCAATATATCATGAATAAATGTTAATGATAAACACCGAGGATGGTTTTTACTTCAAGGGGGGAGTATGTAATATCCTTATAAACTACATTTACATTGGAATTCAATATGAAAAATATTATTTTTACCATGCTTAACGAAATGGTTGAAAACAAGAACTGTTATGAATTAGTTGGCAACTAATTTGAATCAAATAAAGAAAATGATAACTCGCGAAGATAAAGAAATTTATAGGTTCTTTAAATTCATTCGTAAACTAGAAAAAATGACTTTCATCTTCATCTATTGTATTTTTCATCATGTAAAGTCTCGAGGGAGTGATCAACACAACTTTGGTGAGGAATTTTGTGGCTCCAATGAAAGTTATTCTTGAACATGAGGTATGTACGTGGGACTTCATGGTTATTGCGCAAAAAGGATAAGTATCTGGTTAATTTTATTGAAAAGATTTCAAAGGTTCATATGTCCAAGAAAATATAAATTAAGTTAGCTTTAATATTTGGAGGAAGAATGAATAAAAATATTATGCATAAGCTAGCCTTACTGTTTTCTTGAAAATAATGCTTGCAAACTGTGAACACAAAATATTTAAGAATTCATGTCATCCTCCATGAAAAAAAATGCATTTGAACTTTGCTTATGAAAAGATAAAGAAGCTAAGTTATTTCGTTAAAATATTGCAGGAGATATTTGCATTTGCTATGCATTATACTCATAATTAAGATAAACATTAGACTCTTAAAGAGCATGTGAGTTTATATGCATAAGAATAATATCTATTATATTTTATTTTTGAAAATGAATATGTGAAATTACATGCACAGGAAGAAATAAATTAGTATTAATTATTGAGAAGGAAATATGCATTTGCATGCATAAAACAAATTATTAAATGTAACAGATTTTCTCTAAAATGAAGTTGCATGCATGGAAAGAATAATTTATGGAAAAGAAAAAAAAGATATATATATATATATAGATAAGCATGAAGAAAAAGAATATATGATTATTATATTAATATTTGGGAAAGAAAATACATATATTCGCATGCACAAAAAGAATAATTTCTCGAAAAGAATATATATATATTTTCGTGTTCTAAGTGTGTTAAAAATACTTGGAAAACTTTTACAGTTCTTATGTGCATGAGCCTACTCTAAATATATTTATTCTCTTAAAGACATTTATTGGGCGATTCTTGAAAAACCTTTATGGCTTTTTGGGGAAAATAATTTTTCCTTGAAAAAGAGTTACATGTGAACCTTTTACAATCGAAAAATAACTATTTTCCTAGATCTCTAGAAAAGGAAACGTGTATTTACATCCTCAAAGATTAGTTGATTGTGGTAAATCTTTTTATGCACAAAAAACTATAGATACTGTGAAAAAGAATAAGAAACTTAATGCATAGAGATCTTAACTGAGATATTAACTTCCTTTAAAAAAGATGTATTTGTTTACATGAAATGAATTGCTAATTATGGTAGAATTCTAGAGAAAGAAATATGGGTTGCATACATTAAGGAAGGGCTATTATGATAAGCTCTTGCATGCACAAAGAATGGTCATTGTGTTATACAGATATGTTCTTTGTATGGATAGGAGAACTATTGAGCTGTATTTCTTTAGAACAATTATATGTGATTATTTCTATTCTATCATAATTTTTATGTTAGTTTCTTTTGGAATAAGATCATCTATATGCATGCAAAATTTGTGTTAGCTTTTGTTTGGGAAGAATGTACAATTTCATGCGGGAAATGATAGCATGTTGTGTTAATGGTAATGTGTTGATTTCTTTAGAATATATATATGGGTAATGGTGGTATAATCTTTTGGAAAAGAAGATATGTACTTGTATGCTTTGTTGCAGTAGTTTGATAGAAAAGAAAACATCTTTCTGCATGCCCTATTGTGTTAGATTTCCTCACAAAGGAAACATGTATTTGAATGCTCTATTGTGTTAAGCTTTATTTTGGGAATATTCTTTTGGAAAGTATATGAATTTGGATGCATAGGAACAACATTTGTTGTGTTAACTTTTTTTACATATTTGCATGCACCAAAACTAATAGTTGAAGGACTAGTTCTTCTAATAAAGCTTATGTATTTCGCATGCATGAAGATCATAACTAATGTGTTAGTTTCCTTTAAAGGTATGTCTAGACAATTGTAGTGATTTTTCTTGCAAGAATGTGTGCTTGTGTGAGTGGAATAATAGTTAATGTGGTATTTATTTATAAACATGTCTTGATGCTTATGTGCTTATAACTAATGCCTATGCAGTGTTGTTAAAGGAAGCATGTCATGATATTTTGTTTGCATTTCATGAATGTACATGAATAGATGGTGAATAATCACTAGTATAGATTTGAATTAGTTTGATTAATACTTGATTTAATCTTGATATCAAAGTTTGTTGACAGTAGAAGTTGAAGGAAAAGGTTGTGACATATATTCAAAGATGCATTATGTTTACTGTTAGATTATGTTTATCGTTATTATAGGCAATAAGTTAGTGGTCAATGCAGATTGAAGGAATATCAGCTGTAGGATAATCCACTAATGGGAAGAACCAGATCCTAAAGACACAATGCTCAAGGGTTTGTGGGTAAATGATGTCATGATGATTGTAATAGCTTATAATGATTTATGTTGTTTTGAGATGATATTCTTTGTAACATTTTATGACAATGGTCAAGGGAGAGACTCCCTTATAACCATTGAGTGAAGGGTAAACACCCTCATGAGAGTTTAATAATATAATTAAATGTTTATTAGTTTTCACCATACGGGGTTTCCATTATATCTCAGTGTCTAATGATGTGGTTGCGTCATTTTTATGATGTTGATTCCTTGCATGATGCAATGTTTATATTATCAATAATGTGATTAAATTCTACATAAATGAATTAGTTTGTGTGCATGACTCTTGATTAGTTTTTTACCATAATAATTCTAAAACTATTGTAGCTTTAAAATTGGTATTATTTTAATTTTTTAAATAAAATTCTAAAGTGATAAAAATTATAATAATGGAAAATTAATATGCAACATATATTTTATAAATTTGTTTTTCATTAATATTATTATTTAACTTATTTTTGGTTCTCTACATTTTCTCAAAATAGTGAGGTTTATGATTTTTTAGAGAGTGTTTTTTGAAACATTTTAACAAAATGTTAACGAGCGAACTGAGTTTTGTATTTCAAATCTTACAATGGAAAGTGTTTTTCAAATATATTTTAGAAAATATCTAAGTACATACCATACTATGGAAAGTGGGTTCGTTCTTAGCTGCTACTCCACTTTGTTGGCCATGACTCAATCGATTGAACAACCCCTGCTCCTTCCGTTATAAGCTGAGTCACTCCTTGCACTAGGAAGCGCACAAGCCCCTCTGGGACCTTGCTGTCCCATCCCGAAGTAAGTATGCTCCGGTCATCAAAGGTCTGCGGGTGTTTTAGGTAGGGCTCGTTCACTTGTCCGAGAGGTACGCCCCCAGGTACTAACCGGTCAATTGTTTTATGGATGCCCTAGTCCTAAGTTCTGGGTTTCTATGCCTCGGTCCAGGCTGAGCTAACGGTATGTCTTAATAGCTTCGTTGATCGGATAGGTCTTTCGGTGATAGGATAGGTATGCCTGGGGTGGAGGGTCCATATGCACGTATAAGTTTGGGCCATCACTGGTATGTGGCAGGCCCGGGCAGAAGATAAAGAAAGAGCGGGAGTCCGTCATATACTTATTATATGATTCACCACTTTGTGTAAATGATTTCTTTTCCATACAGGATAGGGGACTACCCCTTGTAACAACCTATGCATATGACCTATTGGAAACATACTGAAACTCCTTGCCCTCAGAAGCGCAAGCCCTCCAGACCTTTCTTGGTGGGAACTTCTTATTACTTTTCTTCTAGCTTTGGTGCTTGAGTAAAATCTCTTCCCTCATATACAAAGTTAAGTCTCAAATGGATTTGTCAGTTGTATTAGTTTATCCCCAAGAAGAAATGTTTCCATGTTCTGATCAAACCACTCTAGGGATGATCACATGGATAATTTAGGGTCAAGACTAATTCAAGGTGAACTTTAGTGATAGGGGCAAAAGGGATATGCCCCCCTTTTTTAATTTTTAATCAAGGGACTTAGAAATCAATGCATAGGAGAATAATTCTTTACGGTTTAAGGTAAAAATTTGATGCTTTGTAAACTTTGGGCTTTTTAGCTCAGTATTGATGAATGTACAAATGGAATACTGTAGATATTGTAGTATTTTGTTTAAAAACTTCAAGGTCAAAATTTTCTAGATGGTCGTTGATACATATTCCATTCCAACCATGTCCACTATTTCAACTTGCTTATGTAAATTATATATCTAAACTGAGCTTTAGCTCAATGTCTTTTTATATAATAATTATTCGCAGTTCTTGTTAAAAAAAGAAAAAGAAAAAAAAAAATCTAAACACTTAGTTCGAGTTGTATACCCTCCTAGTCCACTTACATATGAGGACCTATACCAAAAGTAATGGTACTAGTCAGGGAATGCTAACATTGAATAAAGACATTCCCCCCTGTTGCAACAAATAAAGGCATTTCGAGTAAGTTCCCCTAGTTGGCGATTGGACTTCCCTAGCTCGGGCCTAGTGCTTTATTTAGACTCTGGCCTAGCAGTCCTCCTCTATTGGACCCTCTTAACCTAGTCCTCTTCAAATGATAAACATTTTAGCCCTTTTTTTCATCATAATTGCGTTATTTTCTTTGCATATTTTTCTGTGTTTGAAACATTCTTTTGGCATTCCCAACATGTTGTGGCGATATCTTAATTATATGTATTTAAATTCAATAATTTTGCATCCTATCTTTCAAAAAACTAAAATAATAATAATATAATATATTATTTAATAATATATTATGATATTAAAATAAATAATTTTGTAAATTTATATGTATAATTATTTTTATAATATATTTATACAATAATTTTCATTAACAGTTATAAACATTCGTAAAGATCAACCCCACCAAAATTATTCATTTCGAAAAAACATTACATAGTAACACTATAGACATGAGAATACCACATAGTCATTTAGAGACCACAAAGTGGACATTGATCAAACCAGAATTAAGCACCTTTAATTCTTGTAATCATAGTCATAGAAATGACATGGATCCCATCAAATCATGGTATACAAAACCCTAAATTCCTAGGAAATGTTAGAAATACTTGTTATGAACTCTTGTTGCACGTAGCTTCTAGGATGGAGTCATGCATAAGAATACATATGGAGTTGTACATAAGAACACATATGGAGGTGGGAGTTGGGAGATCAGAGGCGCTTCTTGCTTTCTGCTATTGAGGTGGGAGTTGGGAGATCAGTGGCGCTTCTTGCTTTCTGCTATTTAGATTGATCTGCAACTGTAACAACCAAATACTTAAAATGCCTTATCCTTTTAGTATATAACTCTATGGCATTTTTATGCACCAAAAGTGCCCTTCCTCTCTAAATAGGAACTCACAAACCACTTGGCATGTTTAGTGAGCTTACATGAACAGGCTTCTCATTCTCCCTTTTGTCTAATCCTTGCATCGGCGGAATAAATAATTCACCAAGGAGAAGAGGCAAGTGAGGCATCCATCCCTTAGCAAAACATTCAATTTTCACATAATTGGATTTATAATCTCGTAATGTTTAAATAATCGGCTTTCATTTCATATCACAACTTGCATCATTTTTGTGCAGACTTTCTCGATGAGCAAGTGCTACCTACATCGTTTTCTAGGTTGAATGGTTACTAGTTTCATAGTTTGGCTTGAAAATTCACTGAATTTCTCTGATCTCCAGGGATATTTCTGTTCCATAATAATTATCTCACTTTTGACTTATTTTTTCTGATGGCTATTGTTTGAAAGGTTTTTATCGTGTGCCTTTGTTATTTCAGGGAGAATTAAGCTTATTATTACTTTCCTTGATTTAGCTGAATATAATGGAAGTTGGATGGTATGGTAATCTGATTTAGTGTCTACTTCCAGGTCAGGAGGAGCTTTCACAAGGTAGTGAAGGCGATGGAAAGACCTTGCTTTGCATACCATCAAATGAAAATTGGTGATAAGCTATGGCGTGCATTTAGGTTAACTGTTGAGGAAATATAAAGCAATATTGAGTGACATATAGCTTCTTACTTTTGATTGGAGAATTTTCTTCTTAGGTTCATCTTGTGTATTATTGATTTACAACTAGCTCTGTAATAGCAGTGTTCTGAAATCTTACTTATTTTATAATTTAATTTTTTTTTTATAAACACTAATTTTTTTAACCTCCTCTACAACCATTTAAGAGGTTAATAAATGTTTAATATCTTTGTTTAAAATTGATTGTAAAAAAATATTTAAAAAAATTCTATTACTTATGCACTTACGTAGATTTGTCAAACCAATTACTAATTCTACTCTATGTGCTCAATTGTTTCTTTATTGCATCTCTTTCGTTCAGTTAGTGATAAGATACGGATCCAAATTATGTCGTTCCGTTAGTGATAGACGATACAAGTAGTGTTTGATTTAATTTTTGTTTTGTTGCTTTTAATTTTTAGATATTTCATGTTTTTTTTTAATAATTAATTATGTTTATAAGTTTTTATAATTTAGTACATCAAAAATTTGTAAACATTTATATGTTAATTCAATTAAATAATAGTGAAAGTTTAAAAGTAATATAGAACATACTCCAGTTTGGAGAGATATTATAGTGTTTATAAGAAGTTAAATAATAAAAATAATAAAATTCAATTTGTTATATGTTAAGATCAATTTTACTTCATAAATTAAAATAATGATTAT
>APFE031680181.1:0-30744 GCA_000404065.3 Pinus taeda | reverse complement strand
TATAACAATATTTTAACAATGGATATTCACTTCCACTTTACTATGAGATATTTTTACCTTGTAAATAGGCCTTGGTTATAATACCATGGTCATCAATACCAAACATGCCCAAAAACCACTTCTCATTTCACTATCAAAATAATCTCTAAATATTTTATTTGAATTAAATTTTATAACATTTTTTCAATTAAATATAAAAGCTGATTATAATTACTTTTAAGATATATGTAAACCCCCTACCACATTAAAATATATAAGATTTAAATAGTAACTATAAAATGAATTCATTTTACCATATAAGTTAAAATAATAATTTTGTAATCATATTTAAATTTCATTAATAAGCACATAAAAACTTAATACTTACAATATAATAAGATTTTTAACAATGGATATTCACCCTACTTAACCATGGATATTATTAAGTTGTGAATAGACTTTGTTGCAATACCATGGGTCAATATCATGGCTTATCAATACCACATGCCCAAAAACCATTTCTCATTTCACAATCAAATTATTTTTATAAATTTTTTTTTATTTAATTTTATTATATTTTTGTGTTAATGTTATGTTATTTGAAGATCTTAATTTCATGTATTTGCATTTTATCTCTATGATATTTGTATATAATTATATAATATATATATAATCAATATAACATTTAACTCTAGATCTATCAAGTTGTATCAAATCTAGAGAGGTGCAATTTATTTTTCAAAATTTTCACTCAAAAAAAAGGTTTGCACCTAGAGAGATTTGATCACTCTTAAGATGGATCTAGGTTGGTTTAATTAAATGTATCAAAATTTTTACCAAATATAGTGATTTAAAATTCTATTAACTAAAGGGGCTATAAAATAGTCTTATATTTCAAATGGAGTTGTCTTTAGTGCGACTTTTTGGACTTTTCGGTGTCGAAATCCGATGGAAAAAATTGACGTAAAATATTAATTAGTGTTATTTAAACTGGTTTTTTAACTGCATCTATGGATCCAACACCTTGAAAATCCCTTAGGGCACTTGGATTGTGCAAGGGTTATCCATCGAACTTGTGATTTCAATAAATTCCTGTCGGATTTTAGAGAAATTAGACTGGAAAAAGCTTTCAAAAAGTCTCACTAAAGACAACTCGATTTCAAACATATCTTCAAATTTAGGGGAAAAAAATGCCATAAGAAAGTAGAGCTCACATGAACATTGAGTTGATAATAGACAAATCCTTTACACAATAAACATAGATTAGTGGAGATAACTTGAACATAGATTAGTGGAGAAAGCTTGAAAACCTTTATAAGATAAATTCAATTTTTACAAATATAACTTCAATGCCTTATTATGGCACCATACATGATTACAAATAGGATTGAGAATCTTATATATAACCATTAGTATAATGTTAACTATTATAGTAATTATAAGCTATTAAATTTTATATTGATATGGAATTACCAACCTACTTTTAATAAACACAATAATGATAATTGATATGGTGTTTTATTAACATAAAATGGAGCATTAATTGCATCAAGATCCCCTTAATCTTAACTGACATGAAGGGACATTACAAACTATTCTCCCCTAATGAGAAATTACCTCATTTCCTTAAAAAAAATGGCTTTTGCCAAAGGTGTTACAAATTCAATCAAAATCTTGACACTCATGCTTGGCATTGAAATCCATGAGAGTCTACAAAATTGTGTCCAAGGGCATTGGGGGTATTCTCATGTGTGGGGAAAGTGGGCTAAGTGACGTGGAATTGCATCCATGGACCAATGGTATTTTGATGACACATGGTGTTGCACCCTTTGGAAAAGTATAAGTACAAAGGTGTGTGATTCATTGTAGTGGTAAACAAGAGAGCATCTCGTGATAGAGAGGGCTATTGATAAGCTTAAAATTTGTGGAGGGTTAAGAGGGCATGTGACAAAGGCCTCATATTTGACCAGAGGGCCTATGGTAGGCCTCAGATATGAGAGAGCCTAGAGAGGGCTGAGAGGGGAAAGAGGGCATGTAGAGGGTCGAGAGGCTCTAGTTAACAAAAGAAGATTGAGGAATTTTTGGGGGAGATTTTCAGAGAAATTCAAGGGAAGTTGGGTAGGAAGAGAAGGACCTAGCTAAGAGGTTGATTTGTTGTGGAGGCAGAGTTATTTCCTTGGGATTATTTGACAGATGTGTAGTTCGTATGATTTTCATACAGGTAATGAGCATGAAGAGTGGGCCAAGAGCATTCCAAAGAAGCCAAGTTTGTCTTGGGGTCGATTCCAGTTCGACATTTGAGATTTTGGGTTGTCAAATCTCCATGGGATTTAATTACAGGGTCCCCTTTAGCTATAAGTTATCGTAACCTTCTCTTGAAGTTATCTTAGTCTCCTCTAGAAGTTATCTCAACCTCCTCTTCTCCTCTCCTCTTCTCCAACTCTACACTTGAAGAATGAATGAGCTCTCTTTGTCTTTTCTCCCTTTCTAGTCTCCATAATGAAGTGAAGCCCTAACTCTATGATTAATGGTTGGGATTAGATCTCAACTCTCCTTAATCAATGGTGGAGATCTAATCTCCCATTGACCCCCTCTTCATTTCTCCCTTCATTAATGTCTTCCCCTAGTCACTTTATAACTTTAAGTTGTACCATAACACTTTTTCTCATAAATTCACTTTAATGTTATAAAGTAACTTTAATATAAAAAATTTACGAAGTACTTTTTGAACCTCGTAAAGCGACTTAAAGTCACATGAATTTGATAACTCACAAAATCACTTACTAAAAAGGTGTATTGTGTGTTTTCCTAGGCCAAAGGAAAAAAGCACCAAGAACACCTCCTTGGCACCCTTTTTCTCAACACTTAACTCGTAACTTGGTAATGCACATAAAGAAGGAAAGGCACAAATGGGAAAAGAAAGTAATAATAATCATATTTATTCAGTGGTTCATAATCATCAAGATAAATATTGATCCATTATCTTGGAGAGTTCAAGTATGCTAAATCATGTAAAGTTAAAATTTTATTTGATTACAGTGCACCAAATTGTTTCATTTCACCATATGCATTAGAAAAATGTGGGTTGGTATTCTGTAAGAATGATGACTTTAAACGAGTTGAGATGGCTTCTATAGTAAAACAAGTGGTAGGACTTAGTAACTATTGTTTTGTAGACCTATGGTTGTGCAACTAAGTTAAAGGTGTATGTCATTTCCCTAGGAATATATGATATAATCATTAAAATGGATGGGATAGAAGGCCATCAAGATTTCGTATACTACTTACAAAAAACAATGATTTGTTTAAATGTTGATGAAAGGGCAATTGAGATCTATGGTATCAAGAGGAAAGTGTCCCTATGATTCATCTCAACAATGAAAGTCAAATGTTGCCTCGGGAATGGGTGTAAGTTGTACATGATCAAGGCAATGAGTGACAAGAATGGACCCTCTTTAGATAAGCATCTAGTTTTGTCAAAATTCGAGGATTTTTTTCCTGAGGATTTACTATTGTTACCCCTTGAGAGGGAACTTGATTTAAAAATCGAGATACAACCCAGCATGGATAAAATATCCAAGACACCATACATGATGATGACTCCCAAACTTTGTGAGTTACAGATGTAGTTGAAGGAACTACTATACTTGGGACTTATTAGGCCCAATTTTTCACCTTGGGGTGCACCTATAATTTTCGTTAAGAAGAAGGATGGTTCCTTGAGATTGTACATAGATTACATGGATTTTAATTGAGTGACAATGAAGAATAGGTACTTGATACCTTAGATAGATTACCTTTGTGATCATATGAAGAGAGTGATGGCTTTCTCAAAAGTTGATATGTTGCAGGATATCACCAATTAAGGATTAAGAAGGGTGGCATTCTAAAGATCACCTCCCAAACTTGGTTTGGGAACTATGAGTTCAAAATGGTGCCATTTGGTTTAACCAATGGACCAATAGGGTTCACGAGCCTCATGAATTGTGTGTCTGAAATTTTTTGGACCACTTTATGCAGGTATTTATGGATGACATACTCATATATTCCAATAATGAAAAGGAACATGAGGAGCACATGTGGATTGTGTTGACACGCTTATAGAAAAAAAAAAAAAAATTATATAGCAATATCAAAGTGTTCTTTCTTTTAGAATCAGATTTAACATCTTGGCCATATTATTTTAGGAGAAGGAATTTTGGTGGACCTGAAAAAGGTGAAGGCCATAATGGATTGCCTAGTGTTGAAAAAAGCTCACGAGGTGTGAAGCTTCAGGGGTCAAGAAAGTTATTATTATAGGTTTGGGAAGGTTTCTCAAAGACTATGAAACCCATCACTTCATTACAACATAAAGGAGTTAAGTATGAGTGGATAGAAGAATGCAACACTACATTCATCAAGCTAAAGAGATTACTAGCTAGTGCAGTAATCCTTCAAGCGTCTAGCATGGATAAAGAATTCACAATCTGTACAAAGGCCTCAAAGTAAAGGATTAGGAACTATATTAATGCAAGAAGGAGGGTAATAACATATTTGTCTAAGAATATGAAGAAAAATGAGGAGATTTATGTTACATGTGACTTAGAATTGACATTTATGATGCTAGCTATAAAAATTTAGAGGCACTACCTCATGAGAAAGAGATTTGAGCTAAAGACAAATCATAGTGAAGAAATAGTGTGAATCCTTAATCTCTATGTTTTACAAAGTATAAAATGTTTCCATGGGATGGACGAATTAGAATTCAACATTATATGAATTTAGCATTGTTAAAAGATGTTTTCTATTTAGTATTTATTTGTTTTTGGATAGGGAAGATGATCAGAACAAAACATGGAAGAAAAATAAATTTAGCACTCATAGAAGATGTTTTCTATTTGTTTGTTTTTGGGTAGGGAAGATGTTTAGAATAAAATAGGGAAGAAAAAAATTATAATAAATTAATAAAATATATGAAATTTTGAAATTTTATATAGAATTCTGAAATTTTGTTTTTAATTGTTGTATTCAATATATTTGATATTTTGCTTATATATTGTACTTCTTTCTATATATAAGATATATAAAAATGTGTTAAAAATAAAATATACCAAGAGAATAAAAAGATGATAATAGAAGATATATGAAAATGTGTTAAAAATAAAATATATCATATAAAAGAGAATGAAAATATGATAATAAAAGTTAAATTTGTAATTAAAAAACAAATTACTTTTATAACTTTCTTACAACAAGAACAACTTTCAATTTGTTATGGCCCAAATAATAAATTCAGTAAATTTTTATCCATACCCACAACCAGTAAATAAAAACATTAAATTATAAAATCAAACAAAAAAATAGCTAAAAGACTTAAAGGTGAATAATAAAAAACCATAAAATTAAATCTGTGCCAATAAAAAGTTACCAAACTACTTATTATTAAAAATGAAACTTTACCCAAAATTTATTCCTATATATTCCATAAATATAATATTTTTGATTGAAATAAATATAATATTTTTGAATGCAAAATAACATTTAAATCTCAACATACCATTAAAGTTTTTGAAATCAGATCCCCAAGCGTTTATCACATAATAGCTTTACCATAAATTTAAAGCTGATCCCAAAACGCCTATTAATGGTATTAGCTTCATCTCATGCTTTACAATTGTTTAACTTCGTACCATAAATATGATTAGCGTGCTGAATAGCGCCACTGTTGTATCTATAAAGCTCAAAAATGCATTAGTTTTTCTCCATAGCTTTTACATAAATTCACTTCTTGGCGTAAATATACCTGGTGTATTAAATTATCCAAATAGTGAGTTGAGTTTATTAAGCTAGGAAATGAATTATAATATTGTTACGCACTGTGAATTTCTCAGCTGCAACACTAAATAATCAATGGCAGGGATCTCTATCATCTAAACTTCCAAATGTAAACTTTTCTCAACCACCGCTGGACATTTGTGTTCGTAGGGACGACATTTGTGTTTGCAGTTAAGTTCATGCATCTTTTACGCTTCATTGCAATACAGCTAAATCGTGACCCAACGTTGGGAGAAGATTGAGACAACATTGTGAATAACATATATGTTTCGCAAAACCGGCGCATTCCACAGTGCGGCATGTGACGGTGATCCAATCGGTAGATTTGGTCCAACTGCAGCACGCCACATGGTGGCAATCCAATCGCCAGATTTCCGAAATCAGCGCGGCACACCACCTGCCAGGTGGCCTCCATCCAGCGGCCAGATCTCGGCCATCCCAACTCACCACGTGGCCTCCATCCAGCGGCCAGATTTCAGCCATCCACAGCCCCCTGCGTGGCATCCATACAACGACCAGATCTTTGCCATCCACAACCCACCATGTGTCGGCAACCCAGCAGCCAGATCTCAAACATCCACAACGCACCACGTGGCATCTATCCGAAGCTAAGATCTCAACCGTTCGTAGCGCGCCACGTGGCATCCATCTGATGCTAAGATCTCAACCGTCCATAGCATGCCACGTGGCATCCATCCGACGCTAAGATCTTAGCCGTCCTAGCCGTCCACAGCACGCCACTTGGCATCTATCTGACGATAAGATCTCAGCCATCCACACCGCGCCACGTGGCGTCCATCCGACGACAAGATCTCGGTCGTCCATAGCGTGCCACGTGGCGTCCATTCAACAACAAGATCTCGGTCGTCCATACCCTACCACATGGCGTCCATCCGACGACAAGATCTCAGTCGTCCACAGCCCGCCACGTGGCGAAAATCCCACGCTCAAAGTTAGGTCGTCCATAGTGGGGCACATGGCAGAAATCCCACGCTCAGTTCTCGGTGGTCCATAGTGCGCCACATGGCAAAATTCCCACGCTCAAATCTCGGCCATCCACAGCGCGCCACATGGTCGAAATCTAACGGCCAAATATCAGTTGTCCACAATGCGCCACATAGCTTCCATCCAGTGGCCAGATCTTGGCTGTCCATAGCGCGCCACGTGGCAGCCATCCAGCGGCCAGATCTTGGCTATCCACAGCGCGCCACGTGGCCTCCATCCACCGGCCAGATCT
This sequence comes from Pinus taeda, assembly GCA_000404065.3. NCBI lineage: Eukaryota > Viridiplantae > Streptophyta > Pinopsida > Pinales > Pinaceae > Pinus > Pinus taeda. Next base: position 23,714 of record APFE031680181.1, on the reverse strand, counting down.
TGGACGTCCACAGGGACCCACGTGGTGGCCATCTAGCAGCGAGATCTCGGCGGACCACAGCGTGACACGTGGCAGATAGATCTTAGTCGTCCCAGCGCGCCACGTGGTGGCCATCTAGTGGCCAAATCTAGACCGTCCATAGCGCGCCACCGGGCGGTCATCCAGCTGCCAGATCTCGACTGTCCACAAAGTGACACATGGTGGCCATCCAGCGGACAAATCTTGGTGATTTGCAGCGTGACACGTGGCGGCCATGCAGCGGCCAAATCTTAGCCGTCCACAGCGCGACACATGGTATCCATCCAGCGGACAAATCTTGGTTGTCTGCAGCATGACACATGGAGGCCATCGGATTCTCAGATCTCAACTGTCGGCGGAGCGACATGTGGCGGCCTCAGCGGCCCCATCTTCCGTCCCAGCACGCCACGTGGAAGTGATCTAGCGGACGGAGTGACACGTGGCGACCATCCAGATGACAAATCTTGGCCATCTGTAGTATGAGACACGGGGGCCATCCAGTGGCCAAATCTGTGTCATCTGATGGCCGTCCACGGACCGACACGTGACGGCCATCCAATGGACAGATCTTGACCGTCCAGAACGCTACACATGGCATCCATCCAACAGATAAATCTTGGCCATCTGCAGAGTGACATGTGGCTGTCATCCAGCGGCCAGATATGTGTCATCCACAGCGCGACACATGGCATCCATCCAGCGGACAAAACTTCGCCATCCGCAGAGTGACGTGTGGTGGCCATCCAACGGCCAGATCGGTTCCATCCACAGCACAACACATGGCATCCATTCAACAAACAAATCTTGGCCATCTGCAGCGTGACACGTGGAGCCCATCTGACGCTCTGATCTATGTCGTCCACAGCGCGACATATGGCATCCACCCAGCGGACAAATCTTGGCCATTCGCAACGTGACACGTGGCGGCCATCCAGCGGATAGATATAGGCCGTCCACAGCGCGACACATGGCATCCATCCAGCGGACAAATCTTGGCCATCTACAATGTGACACGTGGAGTCCATCCAGTGGACAGATATAGGCCGTCCACAGTGCGACACATGGCATCCATCCAGCGGACAAATCTTGGCCATCCATAGTGTGACACGTGGCGGAAATCCAACAGCGAAATCTCTGTCGTCCTTCCATCGAAAGGACAAATCTTGGCCATCCACAGCGTGACACGTGGTGGCAATCCAGCAGCGAAATCTCTGTCGTCCTTCCATCGAGCGGACAAATCTTGGCCATCCACAGCGTGACACGTGGCGGAAATCCAGCAGCCAAAGCTCGGTCGTCCTTCCATCGAGTGGACAAATCTTGGCCATCCAACGGCCAAATCTCATAATATCCACAGCGCGACACATGGCATCCGTCCAGAGGTCAAATCTTGGCCATCCAAATCGTGACATGTGGCATCCACCCAACGAATGGATCTCAGCCATGCAAAGCCCGCCATGTAAAGCCCGATGTGTTACGATGTTGGTTTTTCACTTCTTGTGTTTATGAAGGTGTAATGTACTCACAAGTTTAACAATGTGGGACAAAAATCATTCGACGTTACGCCACATAGAGGAAGCAATTGTCCACAACACAGAACTGAAACTGGAATTTTCCCTAGCACGGAATTAAAATTGGAACTTTCCCCAACACAGAACTGAAACTGGAAACCTCGTCCACCATTCCATCCCAGATCCGCCGGTTTCAACGATCCATTGCTGAGATTTCCCCAACAGTCCCCATCCTATTTCCACCCCTATTTAAATATAAATGCGGTCTGACATGCGAGGGGAATAGGAGTTGCCTTGCTGCTAACATGCCAAAGTCAACTTTGAGAAAAATATAAATGCAAGGCAACTCCTATTCCACTTGCATATCAGACCGCATTTATATTTCAATAGGGGTGGAAATAGGAGTTGCCATCCCCATAAGCATATATCGAACTGTTCAACTGGTCGATCCATGTTAACTTCGCTGCCAGAACTCCCACCTTCCGGTCAAGCATTCTTTATCAAATCGATGGAGGACAACTATAGGTATACTACCTTAATCGATGGAGGACAACTATAGGTGTACTACCTTAATTTCCAAGAGGGCAAGCGGGACATTGGGGAAATTTTTCTTTTCTTAAAAACAATTGTTATTTACTATATTTTTTTTAATTGAAGAATTTTAAATATTAAATGAAAATAATATAATATTTTTTATTCTAAAAATTGTAAATGGGTTAATATATATAAATATATATTAAAAATTTAATAAAAGATGAAAATATAAAATTACCAAAAATGTTTATTAATTTTATTTTTATTTGTAATAGTAAATAATAAATCGAATTTTAAAAATAATTTTATTATTTGTGATTCTCATATATATACCATTTAATATGAATTTTATTAATAATAGAATGTACAAGAAGTGAAATTCAATTATGAATTTCATTCTATCAATGCAAGATATATTACATAACAGTAATGGAATTGAATTGTTTGAATCTATATCATTAATAAAATTATAAATATGAAGTATATATAAATTTATTTTATTGATAAGATTTGCATAACTTTAATCTCAACAAAATGTCAATTATGATATAAATCTTTAATGGTACTTAGATTTTGTAATTTTGTATACAATGTCTATTTAAATGTGATATTTTATTGATATGGTAACATTATCTTAAATATTAATATTTGAAAATATTATATTTAATTTAAGAGTTTTTGTTTGAATGTTATGCATCATATTTTTTAAAAGTCAATATAATATCTAATCTAAAATTCTTCAAAGAAAAATTGTGTTTATTATCCAATATTTCACAACTTTATAATGTCTTGGTTGAGAAAAACAAAAAATTAATGACATATATTCCTTGATAAATATCACTCATTAACTTGCTTAAGCAATTATGGTATAATGTCAATATGTGACTCAATAGTTGTTTGATGTTATAGAAATTGGGAGAGTTGTGTCTTAATATTGCAAATAGTAGACAAATATTTGTTTCAAATATTCTCAAATCATTCATTGTGTCTTTCTTTTTTTTTAATTAATATCTTCCTACTTTTTTTTTGTTCTTTTCTTTTTTGTCTCTTCTCATTTTCTCTTGTCATGTCACACTCTTTATTTTTGTTATCATGCCAAATAAATTTTGGTTTATGAGATGTATCATGTAGAAGAATTTTGTGATGAGAATTATAATGCAACATTATGAGTTGATTTCGACCTATCAATTAACAAATCAATCTCACTAGATAGCCCCAAAAACAAAACCCAAGTGTGGAGATATTTCCCACTAGACATGGAGAAACCATGTTATTTATGAAACCCATACAAACCCAATATTGCAACCAAAGCTCTAATGCCCAAATGTAATGCACCCACTGTTGCATGCCCTCAAGAATCACATTCTTGAACTAATTCAAGCCCTTGGTAAGATTTCTCGAACTAATTTAAGACCTTGGTAATATTTCTCAAACTAATTCAAGCCCTTGATAAAATTTAAAATAAAACAAGAAGCATGCTTATACTATTGTTTCTTTCATTTTCTATTTTTTTCTTACATGTGCCTTATTTAAAAGTTAGATGAACCTAAAAAAAAATGGAAAATTTGAAAACTTTTGAACTCCCTAAATGAAAATGTGTACTTCATACTTTGTTTTAATGTTCAAATTTATGAATGATTTATAACGAACCCTTAGACTCCTTAAGCTTCTAATTTCCAATGATCTTTCAATTCAATATTCGAAGGAATATCGAGATCAAAAAGTTACTCCAAATTCTCTCCTAGCTCAAAAATCTCAAATTTCCATGTTTAAGAGAGGAAATGGTTCAAAGGAAAAACAAAATAGTGGGATTAGAATTCTCATACTCTATCAAATTTTTTTATATTCATATTTTAAGGAGGAAAATATTAGAAAGAGAAATCAAACACCAAATTTCTTTAAATAATCCTAACTCTTATATATAAATACATTTAAAGAAAAAAATACTTAGAGGGAATTTTTATCGTTAGACTTCAAATTATAATTATGGCTCACACCCTCTTATACTTTAAAATAGAATTTAAAGGCCCTTTTAGAGTTCTACAAGTTTCACTCAATCGTTTTTTATGTCAAGAAATTTGGAATGATTTACAAATTTATCCTAATTTTCTTGATGAATTATTTGATAGGATATCACCCAACCCATTTATCATAGCAACATGTTCTCCAAAGTCTACCCCAAGGATTTGAACACCAAACTCTATTTTTTCTAAAAATCTTGTCCAAAAAGGCATCAACTTGAATACAAACATTGTACTCTATATTTTTTTTGAATATTGTCCAAAAGGCTAGAACATTGATCCTATAATATGACACATGTAGTATATCCACATACTTCATTGTCATCTATATAATGCATCCACTACTTTGATACCAATTTATGGCATCCACATTTTAACACATCATCCATTCTATAAAACATCACCTACTCTAATGACCATCAACAATGTACCCAGTTGTGTTTCATAACCATTGAGGAACAAAATCACATGATTTCCTTCTCATAAATTAATCATGCATAAAGACAAAATTAGATTCCTATACGCTTATCTAATTCAATAATGTCATTTTGCCATTTAAAGAGTAATATGTAAGAGCTTATAAATTTTACTTTTCTTCATATTCTACCTCAAAAATATGAATTCAATAATAAATTGTACAAAATTCATAACATCATAAAGGAATATAACTATTACTTATATTTTTCAAATTGTTATGCATGCACAACTAATTATATATGAAAAAATTTCCTCATAATTATACATATCCATTGATGATCCCACCATTGAGATGGGGGCTTGATCTTGTCTGCCCATGGTATATGGTGGTCCATCTCCATCTTAAGTCTATGAGAACAAACTTGGAATTTTCCCAATAGGATCCTGTTGTGTTGTACAACAACCCCCCATTTCTTAAAATTTTTATTTTTAACTATAATATGAAATGGGTCCCTTTTAAATATAGATGTGTGAATAAAATTGGTATCAACTCATCCTTCATCAAAAGGTCCAAAGGAAACGATATATTATAAATCTTTTGAACAAATGTGAATTGGTCTTATGAAATAAATATATAACTCTTTATTGTTGCGATAAAGTAGTCGCAAGATCGCATATCGCAACAACAAGGGATACATAATGCAAAGACCCATTGGTTTACCCCGATCCGAAAAGTGAATAACTATCGGTTATCGGGAAAGGAAAGCAAGTATAACAAAAGGCCCTCCCACTTTTCTCCGATGCGATATCGCTATCTGCAATCAGGGAATGTAGTGCACCACACGTTAAAGACACCTTTAAAAACTCTCGATGCGATAAGTGTATCGCCATCGGGGATCGGGGATTTTGCAATGACACAAATATTACTACCCAAGAATTTCTCCGATTGCAATCCGATCAAGCTATGCGCGAGTTTCAAAATATATTGAAAAGACTTGCATATATTATTTTAGATTATTATTAAAAGCCTTCCCGTTCCCGATAGCGACTCACTTGTGATTATCCGCCAAAAACTCAAGCCACGCTTGAATGAATCATTCGGCGTATAAACGATATGATGGGTATTTAAAATGGTTGACAGGTTAAAGTGGCCAATTAATGAAGTAGTTATGCCGAGATCTCCACTGAGATTGTATCCGCGACAGTATTATTTTAATCCTTCATTATTTGTTAATTGATATAACTCTTTCATATTGGCTTGCACCACCTATTCTCTGTATTATGTTCATTTTATTCCCTGCGCAGAGCTCCGCCGAAGCAACAAATTCAAGCCAAATGGGGAAGAAATCCAAGAGATTTGTGGCAGCTTCAGCTCCCGCAGTAATAGGGCAATCTACCACTGATCCATGACCAAGCAAGAAGGGATTGATTTCAGACACTACTTGTCTTGGCCTCGGCAACACAAGCTGGTAAAGCATATATAATCTAATTGAAGCTGAAGAGCCTGAAACGGTATCGGTGCAAGCTACTGCAGATTCAACTAGAAAGTCAGAGGCTTCCTTGAAGGACTTAGCCGACTCATATCTACACCGAATAGCAACTCAAGAAAAATTTCTTCCATATACAGATGTAGTGCGATGGGCAGTAGAGGAAATCCATATTATGAATAGAACATTCTGCACAGTCGACGGAGGAGTCTTTGGCTCGTTCCAACCTGATGATTTAAGAAAAATGTATCACTTGCCTGAACCAAAAAAGAAATACAATAAAGAATTTTTGGAGAAGTTCACAAGTGAGAATGAAACTGAATCGGCCCCTATTCGGGAATGGAGACAGAACCCCGCAAGGCACAAACATGAATCTTCAAGTAAGTACTTTGTAGATTCATTATGTTCTCCTTACTGTTACGCGGGGCAATGATGTATAGGATTTGGGGATTACATGATTCTACAAAATTCACGATTGAAATGGTTCCTCTAATGGAAGCGACTGTTAACAGTGAGATAATGGATTGGGGAAATATATTGTCAGATAAGTTAGCGACTATTATTATTCAGTTTATAAATAAAACTCGTGTGACCGATAGGTCTATTCCTCCGTTTTATTTTAGTGCTTATATTTTAGATACTCTTTGTTTCAACTCTGAATTTCCTGTACTGGGGTGGAGATGGACTCCGCAAGACCCCATGCCAATTCACATTTATCACCAAAAGTTGTGGAAAGCACACTATAAGGACCACCTGTATCAAATTTGTAATGGTTTTATGTTGCCCATTTACCGTGCCATTTTTGACAAGCCTGCCCCGAAGATTTCTTCACAAGCAAAGATTGACCTAACCGCTCTAGGAAACTGGTTTTGGGAGGATAAATTCAGATACATAAGGGTTTTTGGTAGCCTTTCCAGGCCTCATGTCCTTCCTCTGTACATACTCGACAAGCTGTTGGCCCGAGAATTAGCCTATCAAATTACGTACGCAGGAGCATCCAAGACTCTGAGGACTTCAAAAAAGCAGGTTTGGCCTACTTTTCCTCTATGATGCGGTGTTTATACTTTGCACGACTATAAGCATGCAAAGAAGGAAGCAGAGAAAATAAACATGCTAAATCTTGCCACCATTCCTAATAGGAGATTTGACCCAAGGAAAGTCGTCTACAATGTTCTTGAACAGGCCAAACTCACAAGGTTTGATCATAAGGAAGATGATTTTGATGACTTATTTTCTTCGGCAGAGTCATTATTCCAGGTCCAAGCACTGGCTAAAATGAGATATAACGATGAAGGGCTAGTAGAATTCAATAAACTTAGAGAACTGAGGTTGCAAACTCTGCCTCTGGATTTATTAGCTACTGCCCCGACAACAAAATCAAGTGAGCCTGAATAGCAACTCATCGAAAAACCTCCTGCTGCATCAAATATTCTCGAGACAGATAAAGAGAAAGAGCAGGAGAAAGTACAAGCAGGAGAAAGTACGGAGAAAGTACAGGAGAAAGAGCAGGAGAAAGTACAGGAGGAAGAGCAGAAAAAGGAGCAGGATAAGGGCAACGAAAATATCAATGTAGATACCCAGGTTGATCATAAACTACTCCAATAATGGCAGCAATTTGACTCCATCATAAGCAATCTGGAAGGTCCAAAAAGTGTTGATACACCCAAAGCAACAGATACACGGGATGCATCATCAACAAAGGTTCCGGATGAAGGAACCAGCGGCCTACCCCCTAGCACGAATTTAGAAATAATTCCAAAAGATCCCTCTGATCAAATCATTTTGCAGGTGGAGGACATACCTCCATTATATGTCTTTTACAGTCCAAAACACAGGGTTGTAGTGAAAAGACAGCGGAAAAAGAGAAGACTTGATCAACCTTCCATGTTTCCAGAGCAAACAGAGATAGCTAATGTAGTTTGGAAAGAAGAGTTTGATGCTTCCGATGACCTAACGAAGCTTTCCCAGTATGCCGGAGCTTATTCGGCAGCCATTATGGACAAGGCATCGGAAGTGAGTAATCTACTTAAAGAAAAAGACCAAGCAATTATTTTGTTGCAAACACCGCTGTCTGAAGCACAACAGAAAGTTGAATAGTTGGAGCGACAATTATCAACACATCAGCATTTAAACAATCAATTGAATAAGCAGTTGCTTGAAGAAAAATAGAGAATAGACTCAAGCGAAATTCAAAAGCAGAAAGAATTATCAGAAGCATTGGCAAGGTTAAAGACGATGAATGAACTAATGGCGAAAACGAAAGATGAGCAAATCGCTCAGCTATCACTTCAAATAGAGAAGTTCAAGAGTCTTCCACAACCTGCCGATTTCAGAGCTGAAGTGCTACAAATTAACAAGGCATTGGTGACACAGTTAAGACTGTTATGTCATATTATTTCTCAGGTTGAGCCCCTTTGTGATATAACGGCATCAATAGTTGATAAATCAGTTGATGCTAGACAGGATTTGGAGCAGGTCGACGAGACCCTGACAAATTTTCTTGCTTGGCAAGACACCAATGAGGGACAGGCAGCAAATCTACCCAAAATCCTAGAATCACAAGGAGATCCTATTCTTAGAATGGCAGTCACGGTTGATGAAGGCAGAGAGAGAAGTTTCCAGATGTAGATTATCTACAAGTAACTTAATTAAGTTAAGCAATAACACTCTATCTGTCTAATATGATTTCACAATTTACCCCAGGTAAATTGTTGTCAGCTAAGACATTGGAGCAAACATGAAATTAGGAGTTGGAGAAGAATGGAAGGTTAGTCGCAGGCATCCAAAGTTTAACTTGGGACACCTGTTGGTTGTTCTTAGTAAAACCATACAGTCAGAGAGCCGCCCTCAAGTGTCTAACCGATGTGATTGGTTGTATCATCCCCGAAATACATGAGGCCACATACTCAGCTCAGCTCCATTCTCGTCTCAGCCGCCCTCCAGAATTGGAATCGATGCTTGCAATCTACCAACTCAGATCAAAGGGAGAATAGCCGAAATGATGAATCATGCTGTCGACTACCAACAAACCTGTTGTGGAGAAGATATTCAAAATTTAGTTGTACCAATTAAATAGCATTTTATTTTTGTAGTTAGTTAGTTTAATTAGTATTTATAGACCCTTTCATGCATTTAGAAAGGGTCCTCAGTTTTTGTATAAGACTCAAACTTGGGAGTTGCACTATTGTGCTTCCGGTATATGTTTTATAAAGACTGGACCATTATTCCAAATTCTAACGAAGAAGCTTTTATAGGATGTGCACTATTGCCTTGATATGAAAGTATCTCTGAGTTGGAAAAAGGAATTTGAATTGCAATTGATATCGAGAATGATTTACAGCACATATGGTACTACTATCTATGATCTAGTTTCATTCTTTTTTGTGAATCGTTATTTGATTACTCTTGCTATAATTGAATATATGTATGTGTTTTCAACAACATTCCTTATATTTTTCACTATTGGATGTTTAAGGGATGTTATTCTTTTAGTCATATATGTATCAGTGATATATAAATGATAAGTGTAACAATGTTTTATTGATTACTTTGTTCAACTATTTGAACGAAGTAATTATTATATGAATGAATGTCTTTGTTTATCAAATAGATTCATCTATATGCTTATTTGTGAATAGAGATTATCAAACGTTGCACTTAGAAATAGAAATTTCCTGGGATAGGATAATTATTCATATTTTTACTTTTTAGGTTAAATCATTCATCCATTACCATTTTATTAGAAAACCATTCATTTATCCATCCCTTTTTTATTCATCATTGGGAAACTGGTCCCATTATTTCCAGTCGGAGCCACCACACCAAACAGAAAAGGAGTTGAATTAAGGTCCGGACCGGGTGGTTTTCCCCGATGTTGTTGCAGCGATTTTTGAGGCATCAACAGATCCTAGGAAAATTCATCCAATGTTTTCACATGTAAAGGGGGCTTACTACAATGCCATTTTGTAGCTCCAAAATGTTCTCAAGGTAAGACATGTTTGAGCCCAAGCTCATCGATGGTCAGGTCCAAGTGACTTGAACGTATAATATGTAGATATCCTCTCTAATGGCCTGATTCAATATTTATTGAATCGACGAGAGATGGTTCTATGAATTAAGGGAGAATCTGAATGGTAGAACACACTTCCCAAAGATAGACAACAACTGGAGAAGTTGAGATGCCTTTGAGAACCAACCTCGAGCACATCATGAAGGAAGATTATCACATTACATAGTCAAATTAAGATAGATATAAAACATTAAATCTCTTCCCTTAACTATCAAAATGTGGATATACATGATGGTACTACCAACAAGGGTTGAGAGATTAAGAAATCTCATATGCTAAAGTTCTAAGGAGAACTATGTGGCAGAATCTTATTCAATAGGTAATTAAGAGATCTAGAGATCTACAAGATATAAAAAAAATGTATATATGATATTTTATACAAAGGCACCAATATATTAGCCTTCATGTGACTATTGGCATTCCTAGTTATTAACATGCACAAATTGTTGAATATTTAGGTGTGTGGGGCTTGAACTGAGTGCACTAAATGTTGTAGAAGTTTTCTAGATGTATGGGCACCATCATCTCCACCCCCAAGGTATCTTCCCTTTGACCTCCCCTATCAACACAAATTAGAGGCTACCAAGGGCATTGCCCTTTTGCACTATAAGAGGGCATTCTGTGGAGTGGTATTGGGTTGCTACAAATAGATGCTAAGGTGGTTTGCTTGTAGCCATTTGTGTTTGCACTTAAATTATGCATCATGTGGGCATCATTCATGTAGGTTTGCATCACTTCTAAACTCAAGTTTTCCTACATATCTCACTAAAGTATTTATCTTATGTGATTATATACTACCATTTATCACATTACAAACCTATAGTCCAGTTTGTCTAAAACCTCCTCGATTAAGGGTCTTAGTAGAAGGGGTAGTTATTATGATTTATGAAATTGGTATGGACCCTATCCTAAACATCAATATCATGATTCATTTCAAACTTCATTACCACCCTTTGATATTTTCCATGGAAATATCATTGTATCATGCATGCCAAATTTAAACATCTGTTAAAGCAAAGCAACAACACTTAAAAATTGTTCTCAAAATTAGTGTATTGTGGCATTAAATGGACATGGAAAATAATTCATGCATCAATGCACCAAGAAAAGAGAGGTGAACTCTACAACGTAGGATAGATGAGATGTGACATATGTTGATGGTGAATGGGTAGGTGGGTAACACTAAAAAGGTCAACAAAAAAAAAGGGGGGGGAGGTGTTATCCGGAATAGTGTCCACTCGGATGCTGCTTATTCCCACTAAGATGGGTGGCTATCTTAGAAACAAACAATCAAAGTCTACTATTGATTCCTTTTATGAAAATAGATGAGAAGAGGACCAAAGAGGGCCAACCTGAGGCTTACGCTTGATTTCCTCTCTTTCTTGATAGAGTTTCGCCACTTCTCCTTTGTCTGCCCAGCTTCAAAAGAACCTGTGGAATCACAACAACATACTACTATGCAAGAAACAAGAATCTCTAAATTCATAAATAATGTAGGATCAGATGTGCATTAACCATATACATGCTATATAAACAAAGTACACAAGAATATGTAAGGAAACAAGAACCCAAATAATTGTGAACTAAGGTGTTAATATATATGTATATATAATTTAAATATTCTTTTATTATATATAAATTTTTAATATTAAATTAATGGATAGATTTTGTGTTCTTTGTTGAAGGAAACAAGAAACCCAATAATTGTGAACTGAGGTTATATATATATATATATATATATATATATATATATATATATATATATATATATATATATATATATATATATATATATTATATATATATATATATGACATTACATTTTGAGATACATTTATTCAAGTGAATTCAAACTAGTTTGTGTTTTAGTTGATTAAAATTTTGTAATACCCATGGAAGCCCATGTTTTGACATGGTAGATTATTGTAGTAGCTTTTTTCATCTCAACAATTGAGATGATACCAATGTTACTAGTTCTAGATTATAATCCTAATTGATGGCCAAATGCTAGAGAGAAACAATTCAACTAATGATTTTATGTCTATGCATATTTATCATAAGTATTTAGATAACGTTGTTAGAAAGATCAAATTGTTATATGTTCTAAAGTTTCCTTCTAAGTATTTCTATACTATGGGTTTTTTTCCCAAAGTTAGGTTTATGTATTTAGGAGGATATAGGGCAAATGATCTTGGAAGTGGAGATATATCTGATATGATTATTTATAGATGACACAAAGGTATGAGAGAGATAGCCCACAAGAGAGTTGATGAGTAGAGGTGCTACTTCATGAGCTATGAGAATGGGCACATATAGACAATAACACATGAAGAGAGAGTTGAGCAAAGACTATGAATGTAAGTTAAGAAGTCTCAAAGATTGAGTGTTCAGTAGAGTTTTGGATAGAAGGGAGAGTCCACAATGTAAATGGGTAGGAGATACAAATTTTGAGGCGAGTCTAATGAATGTGAGCATTTTTTGATGGATTTTGGACTACAAACATGAATGAACAAGAAAACATGCATGAATATGGTTGAGGGAATGTTAAACTATAGAAGAACAAATATGATGGTATCATAATCGATGATTTGATAGTCTTAGAATGAAAGAGTAGTATGATAGATTCAAATGGTATAGCGACATATTTGATACATTAGAGGAAATTTCAGCTTACAAGTGGCCTTTTAAGGAAAAATAATAAAATAATAGTTAAAATCATAAAATAAGAATTAAGAATTTTGGAGGGAAAAAAAGAACTACGTTTTTAAGTGTATTTTTGGCTTATCTCTTTATACGTTTACTCAAATTTCAAGTGTAGACACTCATTGGATGCATAATTAAATTTCGCATCCAACAACTACCCATTATGCATACTTTTGAGAAGACCCGCATTGATAAAACAAAAAAAATGAAGAGCCATTAAAAAAATGTGTTAAACTATGTCTAATGGGTACTTGTTGGATGCAAAATTTAATTATATATCCAATGACTGTCTACACTTGAAATTTGGGTAAACCTATAAGGAGATAAGCCAAAAATACAACTAAAAAAAAATCATTTTTCTTCTTTTCCCTCCAAAATATTTACATGTACCTCTTTTTAAATTTAAAAGATTTTGATTGGTTTACATATTATGACATGGAAATTACATAAAAATTTTGTGGGTAGTTTTATGCTGAAATTTCCTCTAATGAGGCTCAGAATTATAGAGTGGTAGATCTAATGGGAAGATATATATAGACACATATTTGAGTTGGGATCATGGAGTTAGAACTGTCTACAATACCATTATTTGAGAGAGGAATAGCTCTACTCTTGATTGAATTTCATGAAGGTGATACATTCATAAATACATAGTTTATAACAGTTGGTTTCATCTTCCAAGTTTTGATGATTCTTCTTATTTTCCTAAATCTTCATATTTCTCGTAGTTATTCATAAATATTTGCAATTACCTCAGTCCCTAAGCATTGGTTATCTAATACGTGAAGTACACATGCAAGAAGTCAATGGAAAAAACTTGAAGCCCAATTGATATTATCTTAGAATTTTTAACCAATTATGTGAGATGCAAACATCACCAAATTTATGCCATTTAACCCAATATTGGAAAATGAAATGATGGTGACTAATGCGAGTGTTACAAGTAGTGTTACTATTGCAAATTAATTCAATCACCATAACTTAAAGAGTTTCACTATTCCATGAAATAATATATCATCTTCAATAAGCTTAAATGCCAAAATGTTAAGTAGTAGTGGAAAATGTTGCTCACTTAGAGAAATTCACAATGTGTTACAATATAAATTCTTGGACAAAAAGATCTTTGATTATATTCCATTCACCAAAAACATTGAAATTTATGTTCGATGTCATGAGATCATCTACCAAATGAATGCTTACATGAGAAGATAAGTGCCAACTATTAGGTTAATAGTTTATTGTTGCTATGTTCAGGAAAAATAGATGTGCTCAAGAAAAGAGAAAAATGTGTTCTTTAAAGCACTAGTATTTAGTTAGAGTTGTAATTAAAATTTACAACAAAATAATAGCCCACTTACAAATTCGTTTAATAATATATATATATATATATATATATAAATAAAAATAAAAATAAAAATAATAAATAATAATAATAATAATAATAATAATAATTAATTAATTAATTAAAAACATTAAAAATAAATAAATAAAATTTAAAAAAATTAACAAGTGTAAAGTGCTAAAAACCCAAATGGAAAATGATTAAGGATTCATGACATATAATGGATTCTTATTAGAAACCTACAACTAAAATAATGTATGATATCAGTAAAGAATTAAGATGTCAAGCAATGAGCATTTAGAAAGTTTATTTATTTATGCAGATATTAAAACCCTTATTTATGGATGTTAAAACCCATAATCATAAATTTCAACCATGAATAGAAACTAAAAAAATGAATTATTTTTTTTTACTTAGAGAGCTAGTCATGCGATCAAAAAGGGCATTGAATTATCATAAGGAGATATGAGGAACATAAATAATATAAATGTTGCTCAATTATGATTTTTAAGACTAATTCATTTGGTCTCATTAATAATGCATGAGTGAGAAGAAAAAGCTTATAGTATTAATATGTCATCGACAATTTAAAGATGCATTCAATTTTTCATTTAATTAGTGATTTTTTTATTTTATCTTGAGAGAAAATGGGTGTAGATCTGTGTAGAAAATTACAAGAAAGTGATTAGATTCACCCATAATAACAAATAAATTTATCTAAATCCAGTTATAGAGATTGACATATAATAAAGGCTGAAGTTTGATGTATGATATCCACAAAGGTTAGCTAAAAACCTAGAAAAAGTAATCTAAATCCAAAATGATATGCAAGAAAATACTAGATTGTTTGATTTGGAAAGATGGTTGGAAATACCAATCAAACTAGCACTTACCATTTTCTATGGGGTTTAGATTACCCTTGAATATTTATCCTCTTGTTTTAATTGTTGAAGTTCCCATACATCAAGAAAAATACTTATAAGAGCATCAAACTAAAACATTATGAAAGCTTGCAAAGATTACAAGTAGGTTGATTCTATAGGAATCAACCTAAGTATCACAAAGTGAATCTTATATTAATCTAGAGTAAATAAATAAAACCTTGGTAGATTCATTTCTAATACAAAAAAATATATCTTGGAATTGAATCAAGAAATGAAATAGACATGCAGTTCATACCTCACTTGCAATATTTTGTCTTATGATATCTCATTCATCAATAAAAAATGAAATTTGTATCTCTCTATTATAACCCTAGAACATTTCTCAAAAGAGAAAATATTTCACAACACAATTATCAAGAAGTCCTTTCCACTTTATTTCCAACAAGAGAAAATGAGGGAGCTTCCCTCTTAAATATAGATAAGGATCGCCTTAAAACACACATACAATACCATGAGTTAGAAATGATATAATGTGTTTATACCACGTGCTCCATTGAAAACCAGAAGGTAAACCCATGAGTTCCTCAATACAATTGGAGAAAACCTTTAAAACAGGAGCACCCTCCTCAATTAAGGGGTCAAAATTATTCTAGAAACCTCAAGCACCCCTCTTAAACCAAGGAAAGATCCAAGAATACCCTCACATGTGTGGGAAACAAAGAAGATAAGTGGTACATCCTTCTATAATGCTTTAGAACCACCACATGTATGAACAAACAAGAGAATGAGTAGTGCAGTCTTCTAGAAGGTTGTGGAAGCATCACACATGTGAGCTAGAAGAGAGAAAATGCACCCAAATGAGTGTTAACACATCACAAGTAGAAATAATCTCCAATAAGCTAGAAATCACCCCTAAGTGTGAAAGAGCACCGAAAAACATGTGCAACCACATGATATCAAGTAGAAATTGTAACACCCTCATCCCACATTTAGCCAAGTTCACTGGTCTACCGGGGTAAACATGTGACGAAGAGTTACTATGATATGGCTCAACCTCCTAAGTACATTTAAGGAAGTGGAATCGAAAAACTGAAACTTTAAAGAGATTCCTTAGGATGTACAGGACCCCCAGGGGCTAAACAACCACCCCAGGTTCCAAAACCATGAGTTAACTTTATTATTCACTGACCCTAACTCCCAGTCTCATGCACAAGCCTGCATCCATGCAATTGTAGGCCTTCAGTCACATGCATAACCCTGCAAGGGAGCATCTGCAGCCCCAAATTCCTAGTTTTATGCCTGCAACTGCAAAATCTGTGCCACCTTTTCAGGGCTAGACTCCAGATACTGCCCAGAACTTGATGATACTTTTCAAAACAATAAATGACACAAAGACAAAGCCTCTAACACAAAACTTGATTAAGGACATGACCTAACCAAGCCTAATCATAACAAACATTTCATCAAACATATGGAAGACATGTAATCTACAGGTCATGAATGCATATTTAAACATAGGGGTCTGATATTTATCTAAGATTCACTAAGAAGGTCTAATACCCTCTCATAATAGCTGCAATAAAATGTGTTATTCCATGTAATCATCAACCATTCGTATATTCATCAAACATGTCAAGATCCATAGACAATATGCATCATATAACCAACAAATAACGAACCTATAAACCATCAAATAACCAACATATAAACCATGGTAACTCAGCCATGAGTCACCATCATAATCAATATATATATGCTCATAGATCACAATATAAAATACCTTATTTTAACACATGAAAATACCAACCAAGTCAGGGACTTCAACATACCACCCGACCATAGATTGGGTTGAATAAAATATTTCTTTCAACCAATCACCCTTGTGCCATATTCCAAGCATGAATGTGGGTGCTCGATGAATAAACCAACCAAAGTCAAACCAGTGTTATTCCGTGTAATCATCAACCATTCATATATTCATCAAACATGTTAAGATCCATAGACAATATGCATCATATAACCAACAAATAACGAATTTATAAACCATCAAATAACCAACATATAAACCATGGAAACTCAGCCATGAGTCACCATCATAATCAATATATATGCTCATAGATCACAATATAAAGTACCTTATGTTAACACATGAAAATACCAACCAAGTCAGGGACTTCAACATACCACCCGACCATAGATTGGGTTGAATAAAATATTTCTTTCAACCAATCACCCTCGTGCCATATTCCAAGCATGAATGTGGGTGCTCGGTGAATAAACCAACCAAAGTCAAACCAGGGTTTCCATAGGCCAAACTACCTCAACCCTGAACCAGAGATTCCACCTCAAGACCAGACATCACTAACCATCACTAGGTTGGTCTCTACCCAAGTTGTCCAGGGCTCCAAAACGTTTGCTCAAACTTGGCTCCAAGACTAGTAACTAAATCCACAACAGTCGCAGGGCTCCAGAACATTTGTCAAATCAAGGCTCCAGGATTAGTAACTCAACCCACCAAGGGCTCTAGAATGATTTTCCAACCATGGTTTCTAGTACTACTAACTCAACCCAAGTTGTTCTAGAGCGTTTGTCCAACCAAGGCTCCAGGAATTAGTAACTCAACTCACAACCATGAGGAACATGATCACTAATCAACAAATAAATGGAAACCATTTTCAATCCAGGCAATCCTCTGTGCCCATGATGGATCATAACCAAGAAACCACATGCATGTACCATGTATGCCAAAACTAGCAAGGAAACCATACATGCAACTCGATATTTGCAAAGCAATCATGTTGTCACCATTGATCCACATGTTCCCTTGATATTTCCCACTTTCCTTTGCTTTATTTCTCCAAATCCAATGTGCTCCAAGAATTCTCTAAGAAAACTCTAACTATATAAGAGTATGATTGGGAGAGAACAGAGAAAGAGCTCCCAAACTGAATTGACAAAAGCTAACACTGACAAAATCCCATGAACTGATCCTAAGGATCCTTTTTATCATTAAAGCCTCTATTTTCTTCATTTTCCTTCATTTTCCTTCATTTTTCCTCCTCATGCAAATATGTGGCCTTTCAACTTCCTTTTCTCCTATTTTCCATTATTTCCATAAATGAAATGCCAATTAATGCCTCTTTGCCTTTTCTAATTTCCTTAGCTATAATAAATCGAAAGTGACACCCACTAGGATGTTTTTTCCCACCATTTAGCTTGGAATACATGTCCCCTAACCTTGGTCTTATATTTTTTACATGGAAATTCAACCATGGGTTGTTACATAATCCTCCCCCTTGGGGGAACATTGTCCTCGTTGCTTTATGACACCTATAACCAGAAAGACCACTAAAAACCAAAACATACTGCCTATGGAGCTTTATACCACAAATCGTTATAATATTTACAATTACCATTGTTGAAAACATGGAAAACATACCATTTACTGGAGCTTTATAACACAACTCATTACGGTATTTACAATAACAACCACATATATAATTATACACATTTGCTTCAACTAGCAAATAATCATACTGTCTATGGATCTTTATAAACACAACTTGATACAATATTTAAAATAATATACACATATGAACATTTTCTCTAACTAGCAAATAAAAGGATATGATGCTCATAGCATGATCATGGAAATCAATGGAAATTATTGGGTACCAGTGTCCCACAGTCGCCCTACTCTTGAAGTGCTTTACCAACATACTACTATGTGTTCCAATTCCTTTTGTTGTTGCTAATGCTTGCAGTCAATTTTAACCACCGACATGGGCATTTTCATGCTTTCCTATGCCAAGCACATAATTGTCATTAGATTCAAAATGAATAGAAATAAATTCACATCATACCTCATTGGTAGCTCGTAAACAAGGTACACCTGCAATCCTATTTACTTCTTGCCACAAGAAGTAAAACTAGTTGTTTGATTAAATCATGTATATATCACATCCGGTTAGATCAAAACTCAATCTTTATAAATCAAAATTATATATCACATGTAACCATCATAAATAAACATCACATATAATATGCATAATAAAACTGAAATAAAATATTGATACTTATCCTTCAACTAGTCCTTTGCTTCTACCTTTGTCCTTGTCCTTTATGTACACACATTGGATTGGTTACCACACCTGGAAAGCACCCAATGATTTTTCTTCAACCACGTACACATACATACATTGTACATCACACAGATACACCCACACATGACATCCAACACCACGTATTACACGCACCTATACTCGGTGTACCCCACAACACAATACATACACCTACACCTAATGTACAACACAATACATATACATACACATAGTACAACACAATGAATACACATTTTGCAACACAATGACTACACAAGACACATAACATAGTACCACATGTGCACAACATGACATGTACGATGTGTACACAATGCCACATGTATAAAGTGCCACATGCACAACATGTACACAACACCACTTGTACAATGTGTACACAACACCACCTACACAACGCGTACACAACACCACATGCACGACATGTACACAACACCACATGTACAAAGCACCACATGCACAACATGTACACAACACCACCTGCACACAACACCCCATGTACATCATGTACACAACACCACTTGCACAACACACCACATGCACAACACACCACATGTACAATCACACACACAACACCATATGTACATAACACCACATGTACAACATGCACATAACACCATATGTACATAGCACCGCATATACAACATGCACATATACCACGCGTACACAACACCACATATACCACGCGTACACAACACCATATGTACACAACACCACATATACCACATGTACACAACACCATATATACACAACACCACACATACCACATGTACACTGCACAATATGTACATAGCACCGCTATACAACACGTACAACATATACACTGATGAAATCTTGACTAAACTGAGAAGGGGGGTGAAACAGTTTAGTCCATTCATGGACATTAAAATTATTTTCATTAAACTCATTAACTGGAACATTACATGAGAAACTTAACAAATAATGACCAATGGATTGAACATGTGAACAACAAGTAATAATCAAATCAAAACATCACACCAACACATAATAACAACACATATTGACATCATATATAAGTGGAAACACATAAAGGGAAAAACCACATTTTTATTATTGTTGTGATGAAAAGGCAAGCTCCTACTCCTTATTACATCTGATTTTTTTTAGACTCTAAACTACAAGAGGTTGCTACCTCAATTTTTCTGCAAGCTACAACATGCAAAGAAGCTCCAACTCCCATATTTTTTATGCAGTCTACAACCCATAAGAGGCTCCTATGTCAACTAGCTCCAACTAGATATTTATCAAGCCAGAACTTGAAAGGAGACTACAATCCCCTGATACAAACAAGAAACAATAATGTGTTAGTTTACCTGGTCATAAATTATGCATATCTCCACCTTCATTTCTAACTCATCTTTCCTTCAAATCTGCTTCACATAAGCTTCATATGCACCAGGTAATTAATGCAGAACACCTCAATCAGCTCTCACACATTCTCCAACTCTCTAACGCTTCCATGCCTTCCAAATCACATCTTTTATAAACATAATTTGTTGGTTTTTTTTATCCTACATAAGAATATGAAGTGAACAGGCTTGACTCTTTTCCTTCGACTCATTAGTTCCAAAACTCTTCATATCTTGAATATTATAATCCATCCAATATTAATTTCAGCCACATGTAATGATTAAATGCATCAACCTAATTCCAACATCATGTAAAATTATAGGAATAACATATGAGCATTCATTCCTCATGATCAATAACAACAATTATCATTAACGCATCACAACAATCTTTGCAAGATATTTTCCTTTGCCTTGGACTTAAATCACAATATCTTCATGTCATTGTCTTAGCAGCCTTGTTATCATGGATTCTTGCCTTGCCTTTGCTTTCATGGAGTCTTGTCTTTGCCTTTCATCACAACAATTCAACTCAATCAACAATTTCAAATCACAAGAAATTCTTCAATATAGAACTCTTTGAAACATCTTTCCTGAAGCATTTTCCATCACCCTTTCTCTTGTTCCTGCATATCAAATATGCATTGAGGCATACATTGTTCCTTTGTCAATACCTTGCATGCTCTTTTTATTGGTATTTTATTGTTCCTTTTCTCCTTTGCCTTGCTTCTCTCCTTTTCCTTTGTTGCTCCTCTGCTCCTTTTCCTTGCTACTCTTTTGCTTCTCTTTTTCCTTCTTGTGATTTTTCCTTGTTGCCCTCATTTTCCTTTGCTACTCCTTTGTTGTTCCTCTACCCGAGCTACTCTTGTCTCTCTACTCTTGTAGTTATTTTTCCATCAATGACAACAATGCCAACAATATCCCCCTTTGGCATTGATGGAAAAACACTTCTCCTCTCCTCTCTTACTTCCCCCTTTGACATCAGTGGAAAGGGGGATTAAAAAATTCCCACAATAGTGATCATACAAGTGCCCAATTTTCTGAACAAATACTTTACTGATAAAATCTCGAAATAGCTTTGCAACTTCGACCTCTTGCACTAAAAATGTTGGAGATATAGTCATTTCTCTCACTGGAAATAATAGCACTTGCAATTTTGTTGTTTGAATCAGAAAGAATTTGATCTTTCTTGGTTGATGAATGCATCCATCAAATTTTTAAAAAATGGATCTTTAAAGGTCAATGCACTTTTCCATTGTATATAAATTTTGTCTCTTGCATTGCATGGTGCTCACTGTGTTGCCTCTTGAGATCATCACATTTTTTAGTTCCATGCCTGGTCACGCCAAAAAAAATATGAGAACATCCACTGGGAGGAACCAGACAATTTGGATCATATCTTGCACTGCTTGAATATGCATATCTCGAATTATTAAAGAAACTTATGACACCATTCCATACATACTCCAAAGTTTCCATGAATCTTGGCATTAACCCTCTCCATGCTACCAATTATTGATAATGTTCCATATTTATGAACTAAGGTAACCATGTGTCATTCCAAATTTTGAAGTGATTTATGTGTGCATTAACTTTATTAGCATGCAAGGTTTCATTGTTCATGGCACATGAGTGTTCAACCTAGACATTCATTAAGATAGAATAAAAAAAATTATAATCACTACTTAAGAGTAGCTTTGGCCATTGTTGCAACTCTATCAAAGGACTTGTCACTTTCAATGAATCCAGTGATGTGAAAACATACACAATGAGGGATGCCACATTCATTAGAAAGTTTGTCGTCCGGTAAACCTCTCTATGATTTTGAAATAGGTTTGTGAATTTTAAATTAAGGAGGCCTGAATAATTATTTGAAGAGTGTTGTTCCAAATAAGTTTCTAAGAAATTGCAAGCATAAAATACTAAAGCTATTTCATTGTGAATATGAATGAGTAAAAACCCTATGCAATGTGAATTATGTGCAATATGAATACATTTCATTGTGAGAAGATTACTGCACAATAAGAATGTTGCTCCAAATAGTCCCTTTCAAGAAACATTGATATATTTTGACATTAATATTGTCAACCAAGAAACATCGATTTATACTCAAATTAACGTTGTTCCAACCGACATGATGCATATATTGCAAACGTTGTATTGCCATGTATTAACATTGCAACATAAACCAACTCTGCGCAATACATAAAATAAACTTTGCGAAGTATATAAACAGTGGTATGGTCAATTTTCTCTCCTCCAACACAATCATAAGCACAAATATATATATGCATATGTCCCACCGAATATAATATACTAGAATATGATATAATTCTCTCATTGAATGCAACATTAATAGCTAACCGAGAGTGGTATACCAACAACAAGAGATGCACCGACAAACCCAAGAGATAATATGTTTACAAAAAATATGTGTCACCATAAACCAACTGATAATATGTGTGAGGTGATAATATAATTGCAGGCCAATTCTTTAATATGTGCCACCACAAGTGAAGGTTGCCATACACTACGCCATAAACTCTCACTACACAAAAAATAATGTTACTCCATATATAAAAGAACATTGCTCCACACATAGTTGAAGCTTTAACTGTGCATTGTATTAAATAGCGTTGTATGGTAATGGCGACTATATTGGTGCACTACAAACTTTAATGTTGCAGTAATACATTGCTCCATATTAGATTGTAATAATAGTTTTCTGGTGCTGGAAAAACCATATTTGCGTTACCATATAGATATCAACAACATTAATGGTAGATTGAACGTAATCAAACATGAATATACCATTTTATATTTTATATGTAACATTCTAATCTCAACTATAGTTAGTGTAACCATAGATTATGAACCATCGTTCCATGGGAATTGTAACCTGTTGATGGTGTTGGACCCGCCAACATTCAAGGATCTCCCCGGTATGAAGTCCCAACTATACCTCACACCGTTTGGTGTAGGAGTTCCATCTAGTGCGATGGCCCGGTTTCCATTGTATTAAAGGTTTGCCTTAGCTCTTTCTTGTCAGCACATGAGAGTGGTCTGCTTTGTCTTCGAACAACGAGATTCATGTGACTAGTGAGTGCTTAGTGTTACTTGTGTCAAGGTTCTTTCACCGCAGAGGGAGAGGGTGGAAGTGAGTCTCAAGTCGAAAGGAATAGTCCCAAATCTGTCAGAGAAACACAACATGACAGGACATGTGTAGCTTCCCGCAGAGTATTCCAC
>APFE031680171.1:282460-299325 GCA_000404065.3 Pinus taeda | reverse complement strand
AAGCACCCAAAAACCTTAAGATGACTCTCCAAACTTTGCAAATGGGCCACAGTTGATCTAGGCTTGACCTCCTGTCCTAGTTTCCCTTGGCTTCCTCAAAATTAAATGTGGAAAAATCACATATAGAAGTGCCTCTTTGCCTCTACAACCTATTCCATTCTATTTAGAATGTCGAAATTATCTAGGAACACCTTTCCTGAGCTCAATTTAGTTGAAATTTTCTCCAGTTATGCTCCAATAACGTTTTCCCTAGAAAATTTCCTCTAAAACTGGAGAGCTTCAGTTTGTTCTGCTAATTTTGGAGTTAGGACTGAATTTGGAGGCACCACCAAAATTTCTGCCAAACTTAACTTCGGGTTAATTAAATGTTAAACTGGATTAATTAAATGTTAATCCTAGATTATCGCTAACTCGCATCCTATTAACCACTAACCCTTGATGGTCTTGGTGGAAGAGGTCACATTGTGGCAGATTAAATGTTAATGTTCATGGTTTATGCCATATTTTTACTGATCATTGAGCTGGCAGTTTACACAATTGCAGACACATGTAGCGGTTGTGGTCTCTATAGCCACCGATGGTTTCCATTGACCATTAACATTGGCAGTTACACTATGTGTGTTCACATGGAGTGGCATTTAGTGCCGTCGTTATGGTAACATTAAACGAATTTTGTTAGCATTTATCTATAGATGAGGTCAGATGCAATGTTTTGGATCAAAACGGTTAAGGTTCGACACATTGTCCTTCGGTTTCGCTAACCGCTAGTTGTTACCTCCTATGGTCTAGTTGGTTCTCACATGGGAGGGTTGGCTCGCGGACTAGCCCTCCTAATGCCCAACTTCATACACATTAAGCTTTAACTATGTGTGGAGAACTTTAAGGTTAAGAATCAAGCAGTAAGGGAGACGGTTATGTCGTGGGCATTAGGAAGAGGAGGTTGTGGGGTCTAACCTTTGTGCCTACAAAAAAATTTCATTTTTGCACCAATATGCCAATGGTTCTTTGGGGAGAGACATGTGGTGGCCTCCGGGCTTGCCACTTGTCCCCTCCTCATTGGACCACCTTCAACCAATGAAATATTTCCATTTTATCACACTTGCAACCAACTAGAATATGACACTTGTCATAACTTGGTTGGACCGTTGACCAAAGATGACCTTGCCTAGTTTCCTGCCATGCCATCAGTATGGACTGCTGACTGTGCAGTGACCGGGAATTCCTTTTTGTAAAATTTCTTTTATTTGGCAAAGCGGTCAACACACTCTATCTTCATCATACGAACTTTGTTTTGAATGAAATGAGTTGTGTTAGGATATTTTTGATGAGACGGATGCGGTCATTTATGTTTCAAATGATTCTAAGCACTTTTATTTTTGGGCTAATTTTTGCCCCTAATCTAGATTCTGATCACATAGCCAGGAGTTCGACTATAAAATTTGTGGCTTGAACAATACCTAGTTTGCATTTAATCATAGGATTAGGTGAGAAGAAAATAAATATAATCCCACCACGGAGATCCCTCTGATTGGCCCCATAAAATATTACCCATACTATATTAGTTGGAAGCATCACATCTCTTATTAGCCTAATATTCTTCCCTTTCAAAGGTTTCATTTGCTCAAGATAAGGCATTCTTGCATTGTGTGCAATAACTTTAGACAAAAAAACAAAGCCTTCAAACAGATAGTGGTATAAACCTAGCTAAATTCCCCACAATACAAAGATTGGAAGAAATTTAAGGGAAGAGGAATTAAACCTTTGATTCCAAATCTAGAGACACTATTAAACCAAGTTTCCATTCCACTAGGCATCAAGGTAAAAAATAAGAGAAAACCACCTTCTAAATCGAAATTACAAAATAAAAATGAATAAATAATTGAAATATAGACTCCTCATTTATCCAACATAGAACACAAAGTCTAAGACCTACCCATCATTTCTTAACAAGAATATCCATAGTCAATATTTTCCCTTCCAACAACACCCAAAGGAGAAAATTTATTTTATGGGGGTCTTGTCCCTTCCATACTATACAATGTCACCATTTGAAGAAGCAAGAGGCTTACATTCATTCAACGCATCATATATAGGTCTAGTTGTTATAAATCCATATTGTTTAGTCTTAGACCACTTGATAATGTTTTTCTCCTCTCAGTTAATTACAATACCAACTTTACCCAAATTCAAAACAAAAGAGATGATTCCAACAACATAAAATTGAGAAAGGCATACATCTTAAGATGAAATCAACTATTGACTATTTGAAGCTACATCTACCTTCCTAGAAACATTTGCATTAGAAATAACCCAAATTATTTCAAATCTACACCAACTTATTAGAGAGTTTATGGCAACCTTTGCATTTTATCCACAGGTGACCAAGAAGAGATTTAGCCCCATTCCTAATATTCCACAAGATTCATTTATCCAAAGCTTACATACCACTTACCAAAATCCCCAAATCATAGAACCCCCCTTAGTCACTTTTGGCTCTTTCCTGAGCTAATTTACAACTGACATGGATTTAAAATATTTCACCCTTATTAGTAGACTCCATATAATATTGTGAAAAAACATACACCAACAACTCTTAGATACACTAGTTAGTCAAAATTTATCCATTTTAGATAAGCCCCAAGCCTCGAAAGACTTCATAAGTGTCAACTTGTTCCAACACAGTAGATCCATTCCTCTCCTTTCCTTCTTTCCATTCCAAAGAAAATGAATACATATTAATTTTTTATTGCACCTAAAATACTTTTAGAATTTTTTTCTAAAGTCAACCAAAAGATTGGGATTCTTTCCAAGACAGATTTGATTAATATCAGATGACCTCCTAATGAAATCCATTGATTTCATCAATGAAAAATGCATTTTTCTAGTTTTTTGACAATTCAGGACTAATCAATGATTCGATAATTGTTAGGCTTTAAAAGAATCAAGATATTTAAAGCCGTGATTTAAAGAACTAAACTTGGGAGGAAAATTTTCTTGGGCTTCTTCCAAGTCGTTACCGAAATAAGAAAATTTATCCAAGCTAACCTACATGATTATCATCACATATAACAATGCAAAATACCTTTGAAACTTTTTTATTCCTCAATAGTCCCCAAGTTGAATAAAAAGGCATCATATACAAATAAAGTGTGATTTATCTCCATCTCATGAATAAAGTCTACTCCTCCAATTCTACCCTTTGATTTTTCCTCCATAATTAGTCTACTCAATCCTTCAACGACTGGTAAAAAAAATTAAAGGCGATAAGGAACAACCTTGACAAATTCCACATGAATATTTGTAAAAATGATGGCTTACCATTAAGCATAGCAACATAATTAGTGGATCTCACACAACCCATTATCTAGGAAACCACATCAAACATCAAACTAATATGAAGAAAAACGAATTTGAGAAAGGACTATTCGACTTTATCATAATCTTTCCTCAGGTCAATCTTCATAACAGTAGTTGGAATATTTTTGCATTCAATGTAGTGCTTGGCTTCTTAACAAAACCCAATTGCTTCATGGCTCTTTGGATTGAATAAAAAAAAAAGGGGCCAAAGATATATGATTATACAAGCCATTCCTTAACTTATTAGCTTTCGTTTTTTTTTGCTAAGGTAAGAGACGTTCCTTTCATCACTATTAATCGAAATATAATTTACAAAATTTACAACAGTCCAACATACCCTGTGGACCTCGAATAGGGTTGCTCACCCCCTGAGGCATGGCCCTTATCCTATGACTAAGACTCGACAAGGGAAGACGGGCCAAAGAATAACTAGCCAAAGCTTTCCCCAAGACCCCACCACCAACCTAAAAGCCTTGACAATCCCAGTCACCAATGGACCCAATAGCGGAAGAGAGATTTGTTTCTCAAAAACATGCCAAATTTACCTCCCCGACCCCACACAATTGCATCTAAATATGACAACTCAAAAACATATCGCTCTGCCCCATAAGTTGGAATTCCATCTCGGCAAAAAATGACTTTTCCGAAAAGTAGTACACTGGATAGCGCTCCACCCCAACCAAGCTGCTCGATAAAATCGGACCATTGATCAATGCCATGACAATCAACAGATGAGCCCCACATCGCACCGCAAACTCACCCGAGCTTTACCATGCGATGAGGGCAGTTTCTCACCTTCTCTCTCCTCCACGTGTCGTTAGATGTATGGAGTCGCTTTCGATTGACATAATCCACCTTCCGATCGAAAGTGGTGTGATCACCCTTAAACTGCTTGGGATACAATATTTCCTTCCTCCTGGCGGAAACATGGTAAAAATAGTTGTCTTCATAATCCTGAGCTCCATTCAAGACCACAGGAAAGTTGAGTGCACCGATCCACTCCGCCTTGTCATGGTTAAAGAATCTACACCCAAGAATAGTATTCAACTTGTTGGAATGAAGCTAGTTGCCTGGCTTAAGCCGATGAATCTTGAGACTGGTATTATCCATGCAGCTGAAGCCTACCTCTAAATGCCTTCCACCTACCTATTTGTTTAAAGAGGGGGGATCCAACTGAGGATGGCTCATTGAGTCCTTTCTTTTTCTGTTGAAACTCGAAACACTTCTCTGTCCTCTTCCGCAAGTTTGAGACTAAGAGTTTTCAAGTTGTCAAATGGCCTCACTTGCCACACTGTGACCACTTTGGTTTCCTTGCAGATGACCCCTTGGTTGGCCAAGAAAGCCACCAGCTTATTAGCCTTCCTACGCACATAATTGAACCTAACATTGAAAAGTCCCTAAAGGTGACTCTGTATTCTCTGGAAAACCTGGATTAACTTCCAGTGCTGAGAGACTTTCTCCGGCTTTGAACCACAATTGATTCTTTTAACTGAGTTAATAACCATCTTCGAGTCAGCTTCGATGATCATGTTGTAGTATGTTTCCTGCTTCAACAAATCTAAGCATTTCTCCATCGCCATTAATTCCACCATGTTATTGGTCTCTCTTCCTAAATGACAATGGAATATAGAGAGGATGTTACCTACTTCATCCCGAAGAGCTCCCCCAAAGCCTGTTGTTTCGGGGTTGCCTTTGGAGGCTCCATCTATGTTGAATTTCAAAAAACCTCTTGGAGGAGGCTGCCAGTGTTCTTTTTCAGACTCCTTTTTTCTTACACTTCTGTATTGGCTTAGAGGGGTGATCCCTTGTAGACCTAACAGCTTGAGAGTTCTCAAGTCTGTTCCTGTGGGTGGATTTTTAGGAAGATTCTTGATGATTGAGCTTACCGCCTCCTTGATCTGCTTTAAGATCTGATCAAACAGGTGAGAAGCGTGATTCTTTTCATTTTTAAAGATTCTCTTGTTCCTTTCTTTCCATGTGTTCCAAATAATAAACTTGGCATGAGAGCCCAAGCTAGGTTGAGAACTTCATTATTTGAGAAATTTATCCTCCATCTGTTAAGGGTGTTGGTAATACTCTCTTTATCCCTGTTTGACTATTGAAAGATAGTGGCAGAAGCATCCCATAGTCTGGAAGTGAAATTACAGTTGTTGAGAAGATGTCCATAGTTTCCTCTTGGGCCTTACAGAGCTGCCATATAGAAGGACCAAATATTCCCCTCTTTTGAATGTTGTCCCAAGTCAAGATTTTCCTTTGTAGAAACAACCACATGAAGAGTTTAATCTTCATAAAACCTTGATGCCTCCAGAGGTTTAGCCAAGTTCTATTCAGAGCCTGGGTAACCAGATCAAGGAGAATACCTTTTTCTTCCTTAATGTTGAAGATGCCTTTACTGTTGTTTCCCCATCCGAGTTGGTCTTGCCCTTCAGACACAAAGATAATATGTTGTTCCAATATTCTTCCAAGAGCCTTAGCTTTTGTTTCTAGCATTCTATCATTCTTATAGTCTATCTCCTTCCAAGTCCACCATTTCCCGGTGTTGTGGGTATAATCCCAAAAATCTTTCACTCTAGTCAGACCTTGGGCGTCTGTTTCATGCTTAAGGTTCCAAAACTCCTCTCTTGACAGTTTCAGTTCTTGTTTCCATTTATCCTCCCAGAAAACATCAAGGTCTCCTTCTCTAATTTCCCAAAATCTATTTTGCTGAACTAAACCTTTGTTCCCCCAGGATTTATTCCATATGGCAGAGTCCTTAACGTTTCCGGACATCCTTATGAGATCAGAGTGATGCCAGGAGTTAGCGTATTTTTATTTCCATATGCTTGTCCATTGTTCCTTTGGATTTTTGACCCACCTCCACCAGAGTTTGGCCCCTAGGACCTTACTTAGGATCTCTTGGTCATCTAGGCTGAGACCCCCATGATTCTTGGGTTTATAAATTTTCTCCCAAGAGACCAAGGCCCACTTCTTTCTAGCTTCCTCCCTACCCCAGAGAAAGTCTCTTTGGATATTTTTGAATTGCTATAGAACTCCCTGAGGTGCAGGAAGTGCCGATAGCATGAAAATTGGAATTGATTGGAGCACCACCTTTGTCAGCACGAGTCTACCTGCCAAGTTTAAGGATCTGCTCGTCTAGCTTTTGACTTTATCCTGCATTTTGTTGATCAGCCGTTCCCAAATGCTTTTGTGTAGGAGCTTTGCCGTGAGAGGAATTCCTAAATACTTTGAAGGCAGGGAGTCCCTCTGAATGCCAAGAATTCTAGAGATATTTCTCTAAATAGAAATATGAGTATTAAAGAAAAAAAATTATATTTGGAGAGATTAACTTCCATACCTGAAGCCAAGGCAAAATCATGCAGAATTTGTTTGTATGCCCAAGCCACTTTGACGGTGGGGATACCTTGTAACGTGGTGTCATCAACAAATTGCTGATGAGTCAAAGCTTGACCATTCTCCTTCAGTGGATGACCTTGAATTTTTCCTGTAACTATGGCGTGCTTGATAGACCAGCCAAGAACTTCCATCATGAGTATGAAAAGTAAGGGAGAAAGTGGATCCCCCTGCCTCAGCCCTCTTGAAGGAAGAAAAATCTCAGAAGGAGAGCCATTAACAAAAATTGAAAAGCTGGAGGAAGTTACTAAGGCCATTACCCATCTAATCCAGTTATGATCAAAACTAAATTCCTTTAAAACTTGCCTGATATAGGACCAATTCAATTTGTCATAAGCTTTTGCTATATCCAGTTGTAGGATCATACCAGCTCTCCTTGTGTTGGTTAAAGAGTGAACCACCTCTTGAGCTTGAATAATATTGTCTAGAATTTGTCTACCTTCAACATATCCTAATTGTTCCCCCAAAATTAGAACAAGCAGCAGAGGTTTAAGTCTGTTGGCCGCAACCTTGGATATTATCTTGTATACAACATTGCAAAGTGTTATGGGTCTATACCTATCTGGTGTTTGAGCATTTTATGGTTTAGGGATCAGGGAGATGAAGGAGGTGTTAAGAGCTCTCAAGATAGTTCTGTTTGTCTTGGAGTCTTCCACAACATTCAAAATATCCCTTTTTACAATATTCCAGCAAGCTTTAAAGAAATCAACATTGAAGCCATCCGAGCCTGGTGCTTTGCCATTCTGCATTTCGTTGAGAGTTTCACTGACCTCCTCTTCAGTCACTGGTTGGTTGAGGTTGAAGTTGTCCTCTCTAGACACCAGCTTCGGTATATGCTTTATTATGTCCTTGATATGATGATCCCTTTCTGAATTACTTTCCCTGGCTATTTCTTGGAAGTGTTGAACTAGCTCCGCCTCTATCTCCTCATGAGTTTGTATGAGTTGTCCATCCTCCTTTCTTATTGCAGAAATTCTGTTGTGTGCTCTATTCGCCATGGTGGATCTGTGAAAATGTTTTGTGTTACGCTTTCCTTCTTCTAGCCATTGGACTCTAGATTTTTGTCTCCAGAATATTTCCTATTGTTTACACAAGTTTTCCCAATCTTGGTGATGTTTCTACACTAGATCATTTTTTCCTTTATCGAAACCTTTCAAGGTCATAGCTTGGTTGAGTATCTACATTTTGATTTCGACTAATTTATTTTCCACAAAGATGTTGCCAAAATATTTCTTATTCCATTCCTTGAGCCTCAATTTGATGTGCTTTAATCTTTTATGGAGCATGAACATTCTGGTTCCCTGAATCTGAAGATCTTCTGCCCACCATTTTCCAATATTGCTGATGAAATCTAGGTGTGAAAGACAAATATTTTGAAATTTGAAAGGTCTGTTTCAGGTGGTACCTATACCCTGGATCACCATTTGAATTGGCCAGTGGTCTGAGCCTCCAACGGGAAGAACACTTGCTACTATTTCCTTTTCTAATAGCATTAGATCCTCAGAGATAACGAATCTATCTAACTTGGATGCTACATGAGACTCCCCACCTCTCTTGTTATTCCAAGTGAAGAGGCCATTGTTGGTTTCCACATCCACTAGCTTCATATTCTCTGAAAAGATTTGAAATGCTAAATAATTTTTACTAAGTGCTCTAGTTCCCCCTTTTTTTTTCCGAAAGTGATTTTATCATATTGAAATCCCCTCCCAAGATCCAGGGTATTTCAGCATGTCTGACCCTGAGATTCTCAAGGGAATCTGTTAGCCTGAGTTTCTCCTCTATCCTTTGAAGGCGTGACTAGATAGGTACTTCTATCCCCTATAGGTTGAATTACTACTGATAAATAGTTCCTTGCAGCGTCCACATCAATTATTTCAATTCTTTTTGGGTTCCAAAGAGTGAGAATACCTCCTACTGTATTCTCTGCTTTAACCTCTAGATATTCAAACCTACTAAGCCATTTGCTATGTAGTTGCCTTAACTTTTGAATGGAGCATTTCGTTTTGTGGATAAAAATTATATCTGGAGCCGCCTGTTTCATTCTATTGCTAAGCAAATTCTATTTTCTTTTACTGCCTAGTCCCCTAATATTCCAAGAAATAAAATTCATGCTTAAATATTTGTGAAGGAGTAACTAGTAAGGTCTTTCACCTTACGTGAATCTATCATGAGCTTCCCACACTCCCTCAGTAGCTCATTCTTCTTTTTTCTGCCTCTCTTTTTTCCTATATTTCTGGGTGCTAAACCCGGAGTAGATTTTAACATTTTCACTCCTTTGCTACTCAGCTTTCTCCTGTTTTTAGCTCCCTCTGAACCCTTTTCCTGAGTTTTCAATAAATATAATTGTTGTATTCTGTTGAGCTCCTCTTGAGATAATGATTCTAACCCCCCAAAGGTACCCTGTATTAAGAATCCTTCCAGATCCAGGTGCTCTCTTTCCAGGATCTCCTGTAGCTTAGTTTTCTCCAGTTCCATCTCACTCTGAGTCACTTCTTGGTCCATCTCTGGTTCTATATCACTCAACATTGTCCCTATCTTCTTATCGTTTTCCTATGTTTGGTCATGATATTCACCTTTTTCCTTCTCTCCCGTACTTCATTCAGTTGCTTGAGCTTCTGCTATTCTTTCTTCTTCCTCTTCTAGAACTTGGAATTGGTTTCGCTTGACCTGTTGTCCCTCTTTTTGCTGTAGCTTTTGCCCTCTTTTGCTTCCTTTTCCTTTATGTACCACCTTGTGAAAGCTGTCCAGATCTTTCATTGCATTAGGTTTGCTCTTATTCTTTGTTTTTCCTAGAGGGAAATCCCTGAGAAGATGGCCATGTTCATGGCATCTATGACATCTGAACAGGATATGCTCATAGTCCACCGTTTGAACCCATTCTTCTTAAAAAACTTCCAATATAACTTCATCTGGAAGAGCTCTTGATAGATCCATTTCAACACATTTCCTAGCAAATGAAGTGTATTTTCTCCTTCTGGTGGCTTTTGAAACTTTGACAAACCTACCTATTTTATTGCCTATGGTAGCAAACGATTCAGGTTGCCAGTAGTCTAGAGGTAGAGAATAGAGTCTTACCCAGACCGGCACTAAAGTGAACATTTCTCATTCCAGGATAAAGTTCATCTTCCATGGCCTCATATAGAGACCTGGTGTAGCATAGAAGTAGGGCCCTCCTTCAAAAACTCTATCTTTATCCTCAAGACTAGTGAACACCACAGTAAAGAAACCCTTTGACCCAAGGTGTATCTCAATGCTCCCTTTAGGTTTCCAGTGGTATTTGATCCATGTTTGTAAAGATTTTTCTGTGGGCCATAGTACCATGAATTTGCAGATGATTGCGTAGATTTGCATGTGATCCCTGTGCGCTTGCAAAGCTGGATTATTTAATACAACTCTGGGTCTTATTTCAGCTTTGGGTTTACAAGGTCCCTTATGCTTTTTCTCTTTTGTTTCCTATTGTTTGTCCTCTTCCTCCTTGTCTTTAGTGCTGTTGTTCTGTTTTATTTTCGCAGCTTCTTGCTCCTTTTCCTGGTTACTCGTTCCTTCTCTCGAGACCTTTCTGACTTATTCCAGGGGCTTCTTGCCCTTGTTGGCCACCACCTCCTTGTAGGAGGGGGGAGATCTCCCTCTTGGACTTCCCTCCATGGCTGAAAACTCCCTCTGCAACTCGAAACCGTGGTCCTTCGTTTATTTTCCCGCCACCGGGTACCACTGAGCTTGTTATCCAGAGGTCACTTCCACCCATATCTTAACTTATTAGCTATCACCTTTGAAGTGATTTATATAAATAGTTGCACAAAGCTAGTGCCTAATAATCACTAAAAATTTTGTGCTCCACTAATTTTTGGATTAATGTAGTGAAATTTTCATTGATATTGCCAAAACATAACCCCCTCCTGGATTCCTTAGCCACCTCCACAATGTTCCTTCCCATAAGTAAAAAAAAAAAACTAGAAACAACTCCAGTAACCAGGCATCAGGAATTGCACTCATCCTTGGGATTTCTCTTCAAGATATTTAGGACCTCCTCCTTAGAGACAAGCCTATCTATCCAATTTGATTCTTCAGCAGAGAAAAACCTAGGGAAGGACTTGATTACTCTCATATGATCAACTATATTAGTATGGCTACCATCCTCAAACAAATTTTCTAAAAAAGAAATTTCTTCATTCACAATATCCCCATATGAAGATAGAGGTTGAGTATCATCCTGTGATTAAATTGACCAGATATGGTTTACTACATGCCTATTATTAGAAAAATTATCAAATTATTTTTTATTACTCTCTCCTTCAACAAGCCAATTCACACTACTCTTAATCTTCCAAGCAATTTCTTGAGTCTTGAAGATGTCTATTTTTTTCTTCTAAAATCTTGTTATTCTCTCTTTCATAGTATGTGAATGCCCCATCACTTTTGAAAACCAATCTAGATATTTGACTTTCAATTGACTCTAATTCACCTAATTAAACATTCCTTTTCTTGTTCAACCACTTGCCAACAACTATATTTAGCAATT
This sequence comes from Pinus taeda, assembly GCA_000404065.3. NCBI lineage: Eukaryota > Viridiplantae > Streptophyta > Pinopsida > Pinales > Pinaceae > Pinus > Pinus taeda. The sequence continues at coordinate 288,059 of APFE031680171.1, read as the reverse complement.
TCATATTTTTAGAGAATTCTTACATTTGAGAAATGATATTGGAGCTATAAATATGAATCCATATAGACTTAACCACATCCTTGAATCTCTCATCATCAAACCAACATCTATTAAATTGAAACAACTAATATCTCTTATTCTCATCCCCTAGAAAAAGGAGGATAGGTTTGTAATCAAGTATTGATTCACAACTCACTACAAAACGATACATCATAATTTTTGACAAGAAAGGCTCCTTCCCTAAACATCTATCAATTTGCTTCCCAAGTTCTTTTTCCCCTATCAGTTGTCATGCCAAATAGGAAGCAACTTCGGGGGTTCAACAACCACAAAATCCATCATCTCCATCCAATGATGAAATAAACCATGCTTATTCATGCATCCTTCTAGTTGACCTTTGAATTCTCTTTAGGATAGAGAAAAATTCATATCTCCTACTAATGTCAAATTATCCTTATCTATGAAATCAAAATCCAATAGATCCAACTATAAATGGATTATTTTTTCATATGAACCATAACAGTTAATGAAAGATAGATTCATTTAGGAAAGAACTAAACCCTTCCATTAAAATTCTAACCTCATAGAAAACAAAAAAAAGCAAATAAACCAATTGAAGGGGACAAATACCACAACAACCCACCTGAATTCCCTCTAGCATCAACAAAAAATAAATCCAAACCACTAACAAGTTAGATAAGCATTCAACAACTTTTAGGCATACACACATAGTCTATTATAAGTAAATGAAATCCAAAATATGAACAAAGAATAGATGCTTGAGGGAATCCCTCTTAGTTGAGCCCCTCAACCCCTTGACATTTAGGGACAAGATCTTCATTAGGTAATCCCTAGAGTTGACCATTCTTACCTAATGGCCCTAAAAAGGGGTTCGGAGTACGATTCCAACATCCTAAAATAAACCATAGCAGTTTCTTTGGACCCCTTCCTCTACTTTCCAAAGGAATGGAGGTTTGATAGAGCCCTTCCAAAATAATTTCTTCAGATGCAAAGGTTTTTAAATTATGATAAACTACCCTTGAGCACTTGGCTTCCACCAAAGAAAGTAAATTTAAAAAATACCCACTAGACAAAGAAGATTTTGAGAACTCACCTTCAGGATTATTTATCTTCCGAAAATCACTTATGCTATTGGTCTGAGTTGGCCTTACATTGTTGACCAAAAAGTCGTTTGTATCGACATTATCTAACTATAAGATGTTTTGGTGTTTTTTCCAAGTGAATTTTTTTCGTTAAATCTTCATCTTAGTTATTAGTCCCTGCCTGGGACTATTAGCGATCGATAGATCGTTGACCGCTCATTAATTCATTCTTTGACCATATTTTTTTTGACGTTATCATCGTTTAACCAAAGTTTTAAAATGAAGATTATTGTCTATCGAAATTTTAACCAAAGTTTTTCGCTGGGCAAGAAAGGACCTCTTATTGCAGGCTTCGCTTATTCCAATGCAAAAATGTAGTGACAAGTTATAGTTTATCCAAAGTCTGAAAAAATTGTAATGACAATGTGGTAACAAATTATAGTTTATCCAAAGTCTGAAAAATTGTAATGACATACATGAAACTTAGGCGCATGTAAAGTTTATTATATCGCTGCCACGTCTCACCTCTCACGCAGCTGGCTACCACCGTCTGCCACCTCTTACCACTGCAACACCACATTATTTATTTGTTGTCCATTGACCCACTTGAGAGTACATGAGGTGAGGTGAGGTACGTGAGGTGAGGTGAGGTAACAAACAAACTTCCTGCTATGCCGCTCTCAAGGTGAAATTCTCGGGGTTTAGCTCGAAATATGTTGTAACCAAATTCTCCGTGAGTGATGCACACTGCAACATTTCTTGACGGAAATCTCTCGCAACCTATTTTCCATGTTGGGGAATGGTAATGCTTCAGGTAACCCTACATGTGAATCATTTCTTATCTTTCATACCCATATTGGGATTGCGCCATTCACATATTCCCTCTTACTGGTTATTGTAGTTATAATAACTTTACTAAGGTGATTTCCAGGTGTGTGGGCATCAACCCCTCTTACTGATATTTCAACAAGGTTCGGGTCGTGCTCTCCTATTGGCACGATATTTTTACCACTGAGGAATATTTTAATAGGTAAGGTGCATACTTGACTCCGGGGTTAATCTGAATGTTATCTTAGGCGTGCTTATCTAAAGCCTTTTATGTGTGTCTGTGGTTGAATTTGTCTTTGGCAGGGTTCTGAACCAAAAGCATGGAATGGTGGTGCTATGGTTGGCAGAGTACACAGACCGGTGCCCTCATTCCCATCTTCTATGCGTACAAGAACTACGATCTCCCCAAGGAAATTTGGTTGGCTAACCGGTGCAAGGAGGGCTTCCATTTTCCACTTGTCGTTTTTATCGATTTGTGCTACCGTCTCTCAGGTTTCATTTCTTGGTTTATTTTTTTTTATGTACATTTCCTAATTCCTTTTCTCTTGCGATAGAGACTCAAATGCAACTAGCAGGTTAATCCTCTTTCTGACTGCTAATTTGCCTCCTCTTCGGTGGATTATCTGTATTTCTCGGATTAATTTAAAGCGATAAAGTTAGTAATGCTTACTTGGGTACCTTTCTTCTTCATCTTGCAGGTACACTCTAATCCTATAGTGGTTCGTTGGATTTATGGACTTTATACCAAGTGTGGGTGCCATTGATTAATAATTTCAGCGTTTGGGGCATTCCAAGTTTGTTGCTACACCTCGGCGGGGATTTCGGCATAGTTACTTTCACCATGCTTACTGAGACACAAGAAAATAATCATTGGGATGTTGTAGAAGTTTGTTATTGCAAAACTTTATGCGGGTTTTCATTTCCAGTGAATTCTCAATTGGTAGCTTATATCAATAACGACTTGTCAATTTCACTCGATGCTAAACTCGTTGTTTGTAATTTATTAAATTCAAGTGCCCCTGATTCCAAGTTTCGATTTTGTAGGCTTTACCGAAGCCCAAGTCTCTGATACTGTTTCCCTAGCGTTAAATAATTTCGGACATATTTGAATAATGATGGCAATAAAAGTTTGAGATGTTAATCTGAAATTTCAGACCTGCCTTAGCAATTTCTTTTTCTTCAAGAATATGCTTGGTATGTCACCGCTTGAGTACTCTATATATATTTTATTCATTAAATCTAAATTCTCTGATCCATAGATCGAGTAAAGTATATTTTTGTTCTCCCAGATGTTAATCCTATCAGAATTAGATGAGATGAACTCATGGAATGTATTTTTATTTTTAGTATTGTTTCTTGTATTTTGAAGTCAGCTGATTAATTACAATAGAACCAAAAAATTATAGAGAACTTCTATGATTCTTATAATATAAAGAGACAAATCTGTATATTAATGTAATGTTTTATGCAACAAGAAACAGAACTCTCAACTCTGTAAAACGATTTTGTTTTGATGTTAGAAATTAGAGAGATATCTAAATTAAAAGTTTCAGAAATTATAGTACCTTGATTCGCTTGTAGCAGAGAGTGTCGAGCAGTTAATTCTCCTGAGTAAGTTCAGAGCAGAGAGTCTTACTCAGAGCAGAGAGTGTGGCCGCATACCTTATATGCTTGTTCCTTATTCCTTGTCTCTGTAATTTCGCAGGGGTTAATTCATTCAGCTCATCCAGATTTTGCTTTGACGAAAATGCACAGATAGGAGGGATTACGAACTAGGAGTACGTGTTGTGTGCAAGTGTTGGCAGGGGAGGGGCTGAGTTGCAGGTGGCGAGGTGGCATGAAAGAGAGAATGACTCTCATGCAGCAGAACACGACCGCTCCTATCTTCGTGTTCTGGGCCGTTAAAAATATCTTAAAATATTAAAAATATATTTGTATATTTAAGAGTGTTTTAAATAATATAATATGAAATAATCACAATTTAAGTTGTAATAAAATTATTATAATTTATTAAATTTTTCTAATAATATTTTTAAATTAATTTGGTAAATTTTTCTAATAATATTTTTAAATTGATATTATATTTTTTTATCTTGAACTAATAATATTATCATAATGTTTTAATTTTTTTTAATATTTTTAAATTTATTTTATCTGAAATCTAGGTGAAATATTTATGAATTTAAATTTAAATTTTGATATACACAATGGAAATATCCAAGTATCTAAAAAGACCTTTTCCCTACAATATTTAAAAATAATGAATTTATTTGAAAATTCAAATCTCATTTTTAATCGAATTTTTTTTTCACTAGATAAAAAAATTAAGATGAAAAACGTGATAAATGTTGGACCACTCATTTAAATTGGCATAGTGTCACGAAAAACAATCTCCATGAAAACTGCGAGACATTTTCATTCCCTTAAAAACCTACTCTGGAGTAATAACACGATATATTTTATTAAAATCCGCTCTACATTAATCGACATATTGTAAATAGATGGACGATAAGCATGGACACATGTCCTCACCAAAGTACACCCCCGGAACGCCAACGTTGTCCTCACCTTTAGTTCTTGAGTCTATAAATTGCATCTCCTCTTCCAAGACAGACACAGCTTCTTTATATTTTGTAGCCATGTCTCCATCGGAGGAAGGAGGAGCTCCTGCTACTCATTATATCCTCAAAACATTATTGGCACTACTTTTTCTGCAATTGTTAAGTTTGGCGATGATCGTTTGCAAGCAGCTCTGCAATTTTCTCTACACATACTGGTGGAAGCCGCGAACCATCAAGAAGATTATGGAAAGGCAAGGAATCAGAGGGCCCTCGTTTTATTAGTGGAAATCTGTCTGACATGACTAAACTCAGAGAGAGCGAGGCCGCTAAAGACATGGAGCCTATCAGTCACGACATTGTGGACAGACTCTTGCCCCACTATGTGCAATGGACAAATGATTATGGTATGTCCATTTTGCCACTACTAGTTGAGAATTCTACTAGTTCTGCAACAACTTTTGTCAAGCTTTCTAAGGAGGATGAAATCTTTCCATATTTTCTTAAATTTTACCTGGGTAACCGAGTTACCATTCCTTCGTGCAGTTCTGAAATTATATCTATATATATCCCTCAGGTCACTTTCATCAATCTATATCCCTCAGGTCACTTTCATCGATTGAGTGTATACTAATTATAATGTATACTAATTATTAACTAATTGAAGCAGACCCCGGCAGGGACTACCGCCACGGCAGTGGCTCCCTTGTTTACACTAGGGTTTCACTACGTATATGAATTCAATACATTGAAAAATCCCTCTGACATTTAAATTGTGCGGATTTCAGAATTCAAACTTTTAATTCCAACAAACCCTATGAGATTATGGGCAATTATGACAAAACAAAGTGCCAAAACGTTTTCTAAAATATCTAACTGATAGAATATGATATTTATAACATTTATATGTGTGTTTGTAAGCATTTTCTCACTAACATTTTGTTATATCAACTATCCAATAATTAAAATATTTTAAGACAACATTTCTAAAATAGGTATATTTATCTTTTAATAAATATATAGCTAATAATTTTTTTTAAAGAGTTTTGATTTAGTTAGAATATTTTAAGACAACATTTCTAATATAACTTATCTTTTATTAAATATGAA
>APFE031680171.1:196064-281343 GCA_000404065.3 Pinus taeda | reverse complement strand
ATTGTAAATTTTTTATTGTATTTTTTGATAAGGATGAGGTTTATGACGTGCATGCCACAAATCTAGGAAGAAGCGACACTTGGCGGGAGGTTTCTAAAATGACTTTGCATGTAACCTCCCACTACTAAAAATATATCCCTAAAATCTAAGGATGCTTTCTTTCTTTTTTTTTTCTTTTTTCTTTTTCAGGAAAAATATCCCATGCATGCAAATTAGGATCGCTCAGTCCTGGGGGGAATTGGTCAACTTGAAAACACATGCAATAGTCTGTAAGCCTAGGGATGAGATTTGCGTAGTTTCTGGGTTGAGCAAGACTGGTTGTCCCTCATGCACTACGCAATTTCTAGATTGAAGTCCTGGCTTCAGTCAGAATTGTGCAATTTCTGAGCTGAATCCTAGTGTTGGGAAGGATTGTGCAATTTTCAGAGGGAAGCCTCCCTAGATGGATTGCGAAATTCTAGAGCCCAACAAGCATCCCAGCAAGATTGTGCAATTTCTGGACGGAAGGCTAGTTCACCCCCAAAATTAGACGATTTTAATGGGGGTCATCTCAGCTAGAAAAATGCCTAAGTTCATAATGATAGCCTGTGGTGGGAGACAAAAAAGCTGACATGTGTAGGCTAGTAGGTCACTAAAACTCAGCTAAAGCCTATATACTTACTCAGTGCAAGACATGCTGCTAAGGATGGTAGGTAGGGAGGCTCCAAAACAAAGGTAAGGAAAAATTTTCTAGGGTGGTTATAGCTACTACAACAAGTTACTAGTCTTGGCGTCTTGGATGGACAAATGCTCTGGAGCTCGGTAAAAGATGTGGGTTGAGTTACTAATCCTCAATCCTTCGCTGGACAAATGCTCTGGAGCCCTGGAAGGATTGAATACAGACCGATCTGATAATGTTTTTGTGATGTCCAACTATGAGGTGGAATCAATGTTTGATGGGTTGAGGTGGATGGCCTCTAGAAGCCCTAGATGAGTTTTGATTGATGTGTTCTATGAGATCCCACATTCATGCTTGGAATGTGGCATGGGGGTGAATGGTTGAAGAGAGATTTGGATCAGCCATTCTACGGTTAGGTGGAATGAGGAAGTCTCATTCCGGGTTGGATTTTTCATCATCAATAAGACGTTATTTCCTCTTTTATATCTATTAGCATCATATTGGATTATATGATGTTTATATGGTGGTGATTTCATTGGTATTTCTATCCCTATTATGTTGGCTATGTATATGTTTTATGACAACAACAATGTATGACTCTCATCATGTTTTTACTTGTAACAAAATGATGAATGTATCTATGGACTAATGGATGGAATGACAATTAATTTGATCATTCGTCAATGCTTCATGACGAATCTCATATAAGTATGAGACCCCTATGCTCAAAACTGTTATTTACACTTGTAGTTTACATATTTGTGATATGTTTGATGAAATGCATGTCATGGATAGTAGGGGTCTAGTCAAGGTCTTAAACAAGTATTTTCTTTAGTACTATCATTTCCATGCTATTTTAATCATTTGAAAAGATGGTTCAAATTTTGGGCAGTGACTTGCACTCTGGGCCTGAACAAGTGGCTCAAATCTTAGGGACATTGGCATAGCACTAACTAAATGAGTCTATGGACACTGGAAGGCAAGCCTATGGTAGGGACTCTTTGTTTATGGACGTTGTCATGCTTATAGCATGAGAGAAATTGAGGTTTAAGTGTTCCAAAATCGCAGTGGGACCCAAGGGCAAGTTGTGTAAAGTGTTAGATTAGTTATTGAGGATCCTGAAGCTGATGTTGAATGTCTGTATGGTGTGTTTCCATCAGTTCCACTTCCTTAACGTGACTTAGGAGGTCGAATCATATCATAGTGATCTGTCTTCGCATGCTTACCCCAACTAGCTGGTTTCTTGTGTAGATGTGGGAGGAGGGTGTTACATGTAAAAATAGAAACAACTTGATCACAAAGCTTACCTTCCACTTTGATAATGGATGCCTGATGATCTGCCTATCTGTTATTCACTATTGCATAGATTTACGGAATGCTCTGGCATACATCCCTAACTGTCTACACCTCCTCAGCATTGTAAATCTGATGTCTACCACCTTGATGTAATGGAAAATCCCTCCTGTGATTCTCTCCACCCCAAGTCCAACACCTTAAAGGTTTCCTATTGTCACATTTATTTTTTTGCTCCTCAGGCTGAGACCCATGTCCTCTCTCAACTACATTGAACTTATTATGAGGTCTGACATTCTCCTTGTCACCTACATCATGAGATCTTCCTTGATTCTTAGGCCATTTTCCTTTAGTCTTCTCATTACCTTTCGGGTATCGCTTAAACTTAGACTTGTGCTTGGACTGCTCATAACAATGCTTTAGCTTCCCTATGACTTCCTTGAATGATCGAGGCTCATCATATTCAATCCGATCCTTGAATGCTAAAGGAAATCCACTAATGAACCTTTGGACCTTTCCCTTCTCATCCTTGAGGTAGAGAACACACCTCAATAGCTCCAGAATCTTGGTCCTGTATGATTCATCTGTCATGGAACCCATCTTGAGCTCATATAATTCCATGGCTTTCCTATCATAATATCTCTTAGACATCTTCATGAAGAATGTTTTAAACTCATGCCAAATCATCTCCTCTTCCTTGATGCCTCTGGCATGCTTTACACATTCCCACCGGATATATGTTTTTCCCTTAAGACCGAAGATAACTATCTTAGATTTCATGTTCTCTGAATCATCATGCAATCTAAAGAAATTATTCATCCCAAGCAACCATGCTTCGACATCTTCTGATTTCTTCATTTGCCCATCAAAAGTAGGAGGGTAAACTTTCCTAAACTCATCTGGAAATTACTCCCTCTCATACCTCCTATAAGGATGCTGGCAATGATGATGATGATATCTCTCAAAACTGGAGCTCAATTAAAATCCATGAGTGTTATCCCACCTGTTATGTGAATCCAAATATTTTCCACCTCTGACTCTATCATCTATGTCCATCATATGTCCTCTTTGAGACTTACTACTGTATTCCCCATTGGTATTCACCTCTTGCCTATCTCCATGATTGTTTCCAAACTTTCCTTGCTTCTACAAATCTGTACGATTTTGAAGAATCACTACATTGACTTCTTCTTTGTTTTCTTGAGCTCTAGCAAGTATTTCATGTGCTTCAGTTAACCTGTCATTATCTTCCTTGCAACTTCATATCTATACCCTTAGACTCCTTAGTGTATCTATTAGGTTGGGAGAATACTCTTCTCCTTATTTCTCAACTAACTTTTCCCATTCCACTGATTTCCCATCAGGTCTGTAAAGGGAGTCATGTGGAATACAATCCACTACTTTGCTCTTCATCTCTACTCTTCTATTTCCTGGAAACATACAATGTTTGATAAACCAAATATAAGATGTAATCAAAATCATACCTCAGTGTATCTCTGTGTACCTCAGTATATCAACACATATCATCATCATGACGCGTACATAATAATAATACAAACTGAAACAATAAATGCATACATGATAACCATAACCATCTACATGCACCCTGAGGTCTAGTGCTGCAACCTTTCTTTCATACCACTTTGTAACATCATTATTAGAGGAAAGATTGTTGTGAATGGAACTGCTCTCATAACACCTTATAACCAACCCACCCCACATTTACCCATTTTTACAAGCTCTACAAGGTAAACATGAGTTGAGTATTACTATGACATGACCTAACCTCCAAGTTCCAGTTATGGAAGTGGGGCCTACTAATCGAAAAAATTACTACAACCCCTTACGAACACCAGAGCACTCAAGAGTATGATAACCAACCCTAGTGATCAATCCCTGAGGTGCAACTCTTTTTCACAAGCTTTATGTCCTAACTACACCCTTGACACACTATGCATGAGGTCGGAAGGCTCTAACCACACCCACACACCTTCCTACATGTGTTTATGACCGAAATATTCCAATTTTGTGCATGTAGTGGCAAGATCTATGCTACTTTTTCAGGGTTGGCCTATACACCAATATCTAGAATTTACCAAAACTTTCTATAGTCAACGATAGATGATAGAAATTCTAAACAAACAATACTTAAGAAATATATTGACAAATATATGCCTAATACATGATACACATTTCGTTAAATAGATAGTAATCATAGAAGCTATAGGTCATGAATGCATATCTAATCATAAACATATGAACTTCAGCAAAGAATTATCAAGAAGGTCCAATGCCCTTTCAAGGTAGCTACAACAAAACTTGTTAGCCTATTCATTCATCAACCATTCAATCACTTATCAACTCATGAACAAGATGTCATTGGGTTAAAGTTCATGTAATAAAGGATAATAAAGGAAAAATAAGAGCGAGGTCATGGGACACATATTCCAAGATGAATGGTGGGGAAAATACTATAGTGGGTATCACTTTTGGTTTATTTATGGCTAAGGAAACTGACAAGGGCATTGTCAAAGCAAAAGAGGCAATAATTGGCATTTATTTATAAAAATAATTGAAAATATAAGAAAAGGGAGGTGAAGTGACACAAATTTCCATGCAAGGGAAATTAGTGGAAAAATGATGGAAAATGAAGAAAAAGGAGACATCAATGATAAAAAGGAACATGAGAATTAGTTGATAGCTTGTGCCCATATTTAGAGTAGGTGTAGAAAAGGAAAGAGAACAAGCATTTGGAAAAGCAAGCAAAGGAAGGAAAGGGACAAGAAAATGAAAGTGAAGCAAAGCAAGGAGAAGGTTGGATAAGAAAATTTAGCAAGAAGATCTTGTAGGTAACAGGTTGCATGTCTGATTTCCTTGCTAGGATGTGAATGCGTGGTACATGAATTTTTTTATTTGGTTCATTTTTTTCCATTGGCATGGTTTTTTCCTAGTTTGACAATAGTTTCAGCATTGCCTTGCCATTTCCAAGATAGCCATGGTGTGATGGGATTTATTCTCGGTTGAGTTTTGGATTGCCATAAGGTTTTGGAACCATGTGAAGTGGCCTTAGGAAAATTCCCAAAGTTTGGGGGTGGAGATGGTTTTCTTCGGGAAGCCCTTGACATGTGGGAGGAGACAGGAAACTTCCTCAAGGTATCGTGAAGAAATCTTGATGCATCCAAGCTTGATTTGGTTTTATGATATCAAGACTAGTTTAGGTGAGATCACGGTAGGTTGAGGGTGGAGGTTTTTTAACCTATGGAGTCCCTAGTCGATTATGTCTTGTTTTATCCTATGAGATCCCACATTCATGTTTGGAATACGGCACGTGGGTGATTGGATGAAAGAAATATTTGGTTCAGCCTAATTTATGGTCAGGTCATACATGGAAGTCCCTAACTTGGTTGGATTTTTCATAAGTTAATAGCATCTATTCTACCAACGTCATTAATGAGCACATGTACTTGTTACTATGATGATTTTATGTCAGAAATGACATGTTTTATATTCTGGTTATATGTTGGTCATAAGCGTGGTTTCATGATGTGATCTAGCTATGGCTCTTGTCCATGGATTGATAAGTATTTGAATGGTACATGAATGCATGTGATAACAGGTGTTGTTGCAACTACTCGAGAGGGAATCAAAACAGTAGGGTGATTCTCAGATGATGTTCAAAGGTTTATATCAGATATGCATTCATGAACTATAGATTACAGGTTTACCATATGTTTAACGAAATGTCTATTATGTACTAATCATGTCTTGGTCAAGATCTTGTTCAAGTTTGAATGCTTGACATTGTTATCATATTAATCATGATTTTGGAAAGTTATAGGCAGTTCTAGGCAATGGTAGGGAGGCTAGCCCGAAAAGGTGGCATAGATCCTAGAACCACATGCATAGAACTATAATATTTGGGTCATAACCACATAGACACGGGCTTATCAGTGTCATTCGAGGCTCATAATTGCATGCATATTGTGTTGTGGGTGTAGTTTGGACTTACGATTATGAAAAACCAGTTCCACCTCAGGATCTGGTCATCAGAGGTTGTGGAATGACTTTTGGGTGATCTAGTGCTCCTGAGAGGTATCAATACGTTTTTATTTTTTTGGCCTCACTTTCATAACTGGAAGTTTGACATTAGGTCATATCATAGTGAAACTCAACTCACATTTACCCTCGAGAGCTTGTAAAAGTGGGTAAATGTGGGAGGGGGCATTACGGAGTGGTATGATGGTTAATGGTTGTTATATGCGTGCCTGCCATTCTATTTTTGTTGTGGTTACATGGATGATAGATGTCAGTTAATCAATTCATTCATATAAATGTGTGTCGATTAGTCATGTGTGATAGTTAACTTGTTTTTATATGCATTACAGTCATATGCATGATGATTATGGTATTGCGGCTAAGATCTTGATATTATATGTATCTTGCTAATCTAAATTGGCTAGTGCATACGGTTATGGTTATGATATTCATGTATGCATGGATATACTTATGATATTGTGTTATACTAATATGGATTGAAATGTGCAGATGTGATAACCTCCCCTGAGATGCATTGAGTTATGAGTTTGATTAAGTCATTTAGTTGGTTTATATATGTTACAAGTCTATTTGGGCACATCACTCCTGATGATCAGATTAATACATTTAGGGCTCATCAAAGCCTAATTCAGTTGCTACATGCCCTATACAAGTCATTATATTGAATGCCTTCATCCATAAATGTTTCCTAGCTTGAAACCTTGCTGAAATGCCTCTTTGAGACACCAACGCAGCCTTGGTCAGGGGCAACTACTCTGCATAATAGGTAGGCCCATTCATACTTGTGCTGCAGTGCACTTAGGCCCACTTTAACCTGTGTTGGGCAAGGATGAGCGAAATTGACATAGAATTATTGGAATATTCCTTGATTCTAGAGCATTCTAAAAGGATTCCAAGCTCTTATCTCATCCTATGAGCTTGTTTTTGGATAGGCTATGGATCAATTAACCCTTTATCTATTCATCCCTTTCTCCAAGGAAACTAACTATCCAATTATGGAAAACCATTCAATTCCCAATTTATGACAAAACCACTTGCATTTCCCTATAAATTGACCATTCATCATAGTGATTAGGAGGTTGGAATTTGGATATTGTAGTGAAATATTGTTGGTTTGAGACTTGAAATCACTCTCAAGTAATCTTATGTTGTTGGATTGATGTGCTATTGGTGTGATGAGGGTTTGGACTAAGTTGGATGAGTGGCATAGGATCGAACCACATTGGGTGTAACTTCTCCTTCTATCAATCAATAAAGTTGTTTGTTCCTTTTCCCATACTTTTGTCCATATCTATGATGAATTTATGTTCAAATGTTTTCAATTCCTTTTGTTTATATTAGATAGATCATATGCTTTGATTATTGTCGTCTTCTGTATATGTTTGCAGGTACTAATTGATAAAATTCAGTTTGAGTGGGAGCGACGGGAGAAACCCAAAGGAGATCAAAGGAAGTGAAGGATCACAAGTAGGGCCCTTTATCTTATCTATCTATTGAAGGAAAAAGTTAAACATCTTTACTTTTGTTGTTCTAAGTGTAACTACCCACTTAGGGAAGATGTACTTATCCATAGGTATAAATTCTGTATAACCAATTAGCGACCATACTGGGGAATGACAATCATTCTTGGTAGTTTACCCTTATCATATTACATCCTAGTAGAGTTTAATTGACTTCATTGATCTCTTTTCAGTCATCTTGAAGCCTTTTTGGTCAAAAAGTGTGCCTAAATGTCTGCTAATTGGGATGTCTAGCCTCAGCACAGTGTTGGTCTTGACACAGTGCGCTAAAGAGTAGCCGTATCTTAGATACAGTGCTATGTAATGAACTATGTCCCACTTAGGGCTATGTTGATCCCTGTCAAGCCAAAAAATCCATATTTTGCTTAATTTTTTCCAAATTTGCTTCTGATGTTGTTTGTTGAAAGTTCAATGTTTTCTATGGCTCTGAAATCAATTTGCATTTCTTCTCCTAACCCTACTTTGACCTCGATTTTTTAGTGTTTCTTAAGAGATTTCTTTGTTATTATCAATTCATTTTCAAAGTTAGCTTACATCGATTAGTATTTTTTGAAAAATAATTGTCGTAAAGTCTTCATTTCTTTGAAAAAGAAATTATTGTAAAGTCTTCGTTTCTTGTGAAAAGCATTGATTGATTGTTTGTGCATTCAGTTCTTTATGTTCATGTTAACATTAAAGGAATGAAAATAAAAACATGCATTATGCATTTAGAATTTTGTGTGTTCTTGTAGGAATGGTATAGGGAAAGTTGCATTAGATGTGCTCTATGCTCTTTGTTTAAAGATTCTGATTGATCTATCCCTTTTAGTTATGGCTTTCATTGTTAAATCAAATGAAAAGAATGTTTCTCATTTTATTTTCATTCTAGGAGTTTCAGAAACATCACACAGTGAACCTGAAAGGAAAACTCTTAAACAAGATCAAGTAAAATTTATCTCAATTAACCTAATGGAGCATTGTAACCTAACGCATAACATTTAGAGGTCTAGGCTAAAGAAGTGTTCCAACATCATTAAACATAGCAGATGATGCTAATGGTCTACAATACATGCTGAGGGTGATACCTCATTCCATGTACATAAGTATATCGTAGCTCATCCACGTACTTCTGGGTGTAGAGAGCAGTGTTATAGTACGAAAAGTATAAAGGAATTCGCGCACTATGCCGTTTCACATTAGACATCGCTAACACAAATTGGGCCTCCACGTATGTTCGGGTATATTTGGAAGGACTAAATTAGGTTGTTATCCATCCATAAGTAACTGAGTCGGCTACCTTGTATACTGTGATACACAAAAAACAACATTCTAGGAGATTGTCTGCATGTATGTTAAGTCCTTGGTTTACTGAGGTAGTATATTGCAGTTCATAGTTACTTGGTAATCCTTTTGCCTAGATTATCCTCTTTTTTTTTTATTTCCTTTTGTAATAAATCAGCAATCGTGGAGGAAAATCAACCTTTACCCCATCATTCGCGAAGGACAGTGAGTAAACTGCCTTTACCACCTGAGGCTACACCTAGTCAGAAAAAGCGGTCTCGTTTAACTGAGTCTAGTACATCACAAACTTCTATTTCTTCATCCGATTTACTAGAGTCACCTATACCAGCATGTACTATTATCCCAGTTACTCCTACTATTACTAGCTTATTGTTACTGAAGTGGAACCTTTACAATTACCCAAGGACACTAAAAGTGAACTTAGTGAAACAGTAACTGAATTTGTCCAAGAAGAAGTTTATCCTCAACCCTATGTTGTTCAACAAGACGTTACTTTTGAACTTGAATCTATTCAATCGAAAGTTGATCCCGAACCTATCATAGTTCAACCAAAAGTTACTTCTGAACCAGAAGTTTTTCAAGAAATTCATCCTGAACCCATCGTTCTTTTACCAGAATACTTGTATCTCGAAGTTGAACAATTAGAAGTTGCTCCCGTACTGGAAGAAGATCGACCAGTTTATCCTCAGACATCTGTAACTGTTGAGACTTCTCCTTTACTACAAAGTTAAACAACAAAAAATTATTATGGACCCGATAGTGAAATCCTTCCACCCAGTTTGATTGCTATTGAAGAGGAATCTGAAGAAGAAACTTCACCCAGAACCCCAACTCGTTTTGGACTAGGGCTTTACCTTTCTCCTTCTTATCCTCAGTTAACTGCTCCTTTTGATCCTATTTACTTTCAAACTCCCATAGACTCATTAGGACATTTATTGGGTCATTTGACTATGGCTGAAATGACATCCCAGACTGTATCATCTGTTACAGTTGTGGCAACATCTACTGTCACTACTTCTTCGATGTTTACCACAACACCCAAGTCACATCTGTATGGTGGTCCGTCCATCCCACTAGGTTACCAATCATTATCTGGAACTCACTTCGGTGTTTCTTCTAGTCATGGTATTCACCCATGTCGTCCACAGGAATTTTACCTGGTTCTTCACTTACGGATACTGAACAGTTGGATCCATCAAGTCAATATCAATCTGGTCCATCTGGTTACCATCTAATGTATCCAATTTACACTAGATGACCTCCATATGGAGAACAATATACCCAATCTTCTTAATATCTTATCCTCCATTTTCTTAGGGGCCATCATATGGCAGTATACCGTCATCTTTAGGTCCAATTTATTTTGGAATGATTGTTTGTCAATTGCAGCCTACAATGCCCATTCAATCAAGGCTTGTGTATCCATCACAAACAATGCAACTTGTTTCATCCGTACCTACTACGCCTATCGTTACAAATTTACCACAATTGCATGCTCAGTTGATTGAATCTCAACCTTTATAGGCTAGTCCTTCAACCTCTTACCCTCAAGTTTTAGGTCTATAGACTCAGTCTTTGCACGCCATTTTACGACAACCATTTGTGTCTGGAATCCAACAACCTCAGGCTAGTTTACCATTAACCAGGATGAATCAAACTTATATTGGCCTAATTTATTCACAAATTGGTCAAACTTATATTGGTGGGAAACAATTGTTACATCAACAACCATGGAAGTCACAATATCAACAATAACAATTCCAACATTGCTAAACTTATCCTAGACTTGGTCAATAAGCCTATGTTGGGTTTGGTCAACAACAAGCTTACCCAGGTCTTGGTCAACAAGCCTATGTAGGGTTTGGACAACAATAAATTTATCCTGGTGTAAAACAACCACCTTAGATTGGATATGCTCAACAAACCTACACCTTTCAAGGTTACTAGATGCAGATTCCTTTTTCTAGTAAGCAAAGGCCTATTTCCCAATAAATTCCATCTTACCCCGGTTACGCTCAACCTGACCTAAACCGACAATTTCCTTTTGTCGCAACACTTGAATTACTGGATTTAAATTGGCTTACGAATGATACATTCTTTATGCACCTTGGTGGCTGGTGATTCCACACAAATTTCCTTATGATATTCCTAAGTTCAATGGAAACCGTAGAGAAGATCCATCCAATCACGTTATGACTTTTCATTTATTGTGTTCATCCAACACCCTAAATGATGATTCAGTAAGACTACATTTTTTCTAGCAAATACTCACTGGTTCGGTAGCAAAATGGTATATTGAATTACCACGAGCTTCATTTGACAACTTCACATCCTTAGCCACTACATTTTTAACCCACTTCCAGTTACCCATCATATATGAAACCAGAATGAAACTGTTGACCAACTTTGAAAAGAACACTACTACTCACATTTTAGATCATATTCATGAGTGGTGTCGTCATTGTCAAATGGTCAAAACTTTTGTCCTTGATCAGCTTTTAGCTAAGTGGTTTATTAAATCCTTGTTTCCATCTATCACCAAGGATGTGACTAAAGGAGGAGTTGTTACCGAAGAGCAAGTAAAAGTTCGTGCCCAATACTTATACTTGATTTACACCCAGTCTGGCACACTCTATGATAGGATTCCAAATGCACCTAGACCAACTTTCACTATTCCACCACCTCCATCCAGTAAGGACTCTCATGCTTGTGACAGTGTGATAGGTTCGTCAAGCACTCAAGCAACAAGTAGACCATCTAGTCAAACACTTGATATTTCAATCAAACTTCTAATGCACCTGATAATACACTTACTTCTGAAATAAATACCGTGTCATCTAACAAATGTAAAAATGGAAACCAACTTGGAATCAAGAAAAAGGGGAAAACCAAAAAGAAACAAAATCCTCCCCGTCGAGAGAAATCATTTGGTTCCTCTTCTTTGACTAGGAAACATCATTACCCATGTTTAATTTGCAATGATGAGAACTTTACACAAGACTGTCCTCACCTCTCTGAAGTCTCAAAACTTCTTAAGACTTCTAGTACATTTGCTGTGTTGATAGACCCTTTTCCAAACCCAGAGACTCATTTGGTTGCTACACATCATGCTTCCACTTCACAGGTGCTTATGCTATCCACCACTAAGCCTAAGATTGATTTTTTGGTGGCTACATGAAATAAATACTACGGTAAACTACCGTTGTCATCAAATAACGAGGCTAAATATCAACCCAATACTTTGACTTCAACTTCGTCTAACTCCATTCCACCACCCTTACACCAGAGTTAACAATAAAACTGCCTAAGGGAGTTGTTTATAAATATACATTCAACCCTCTAGATCAAGTAATGGAAAATTATAACATAGTAGAATATTTGGCTCAATCACCCTCTGTTATGTCAACACTTGAGGTGCTTTAAAATTGTCCCTCCCAAAAACATGCTTTATTATCAGCAATTGGTGGAATTGATCCAACAGATTCCAATCTTGTGGTTTTTAACCATGTACGTTATATGCCATAATTACTAACACAGTTAGCATTCTTGATCCAAATAAATGCTTTGAATAAACTCATTCACTGAACCATTGTTGATGAAGGTGCATCTACTTGTATCATGTCAATGAATTTATAGAAAACACTTGGCTCCCCACCTTTATGACGATCACCCACGACGTTAAAAGATTTTAATGGTTGCACTTATAAACCTTGTGGAATTTTAAGTAACCTGAAGATAGAACTAGGGGGCAAAACTATAATTTTCGAAGTTGAGGTCATTGACGGACCCCTTGACTACAATAGTTTACTAGGAATACCGTGGGTTTGTGTTATGGCTATTATGGTTTCGACATACTTTCGTATCATCACTTTTCCTCATAAAGGTGGAATCACAGTAATTGATCAACTCACCTTCTTCGCCTCTAGTTCATAGGCCACTAGAAGCATTCTGTTAGTTCACGGACCCCTGTTATCTCTTCAAAATGTTGGAGTAGGTCTCTTCAAAGATTCTTTCCTAATGGGAACCTTTTTGCTATCGTCACCATCACAAATGGAAGAAGTTGCAAAAGTTGAGACTTGTAACATGATATCTTCCACTTCATCTGACTCATGGAAGATTCCCAATAATTCCGACGTTGATATGCGTAATGAAACCATGCCGCTAAGCCCAATTAAACTCGCATAGAAATAAATCTTTTTGGCTTGCGCGACAAATCCAATTCCATCATCACCAATTGTATGGGTTGATCATTCATTAGAATATGGTACTTCCTCTGATCCTTTTTTACGTACATTTTCTACTAATGAAGGAATCATCACATCAATGATGACAAAAGAACAACCATGGGTAGATTATCATCATCGATCACATCTTCTAGATCAGATAGAAGATATTCCAAATGAAATAAATCACCCTTAAATCATTGATTACCTTTCGAATTATGTATTTATAGACATAGTCAATTCCGAACGAAACTTATCAAATATCAAATAAACCATTTCTATTGATATTTCAACCAAACCTGGAATTGTAGAAAATATCCATGTTGGAAAATCTTGTTCTCCATCAAAAATTGAAACTTATCGTGCTCTTTTTTGTGAATTCCTTGATATATTTGCTTGGTCATATGAGGAAATGCTAGGTATTGATTCTAGTATAGTGGAACAAAAGATTAAAATGTATCCTCATGTCAAACCGGTACGATAGTGCCTCCATTCTGTTCATTCGAAGAAGGCTATTGCCATAAAAGTAGAAGTTGAAAAACTTTTGCATGTTGGTTTCATATACTCGTCCCTCTTGCTGATTGGGTTTCAAATATTGTTCCTGACATGAAGAGACAAGGAACAATATGAGTGTGTTTTGATTATAGGGATGTTAATCATGTTTGTCCAAAATATAAATATCCCACTCCCTTTATCAACCAGATAATTGATGAATGTGTCGGATCTGAATATTTTCATTTATGAATGTATTTTCCGATTATAATCATATCAATATCAACCCAGAGGACCAATCTAAAACTGCCTTTATTGGTCCCTGGGGCACATTCGCATATAGGAAACTCCCTTTTGGTTTGAAGAATGTTGGGGAAACGTTTCAAAGGGCAATGAATTATGCCTTCCATGACATCAAACACATTGTTCAACCCTATCTAGATGATTTAATTGCTCATTCACGGAAACAGGCTGATCACTTGCAACATTTGAGAGCCATCATTTTACGGTGTCGACACTATAAAATTCAACTCAATCCACATAAATGTGTGTTTTGTGTTGGTTCTGGTTATTTGCTTGGTTTCATAGTGTCCAAAGAAGGAATTCGACTCGACCCTTTGAAGGTTAAGGAATTCTTGGTCTACCTCCACCTTCCAATTTACTTCAGTTACAGAGACTCCAAGGGAAGGATAAATTTCTAAGGAGATTTATTCCTAACTATGCCAAAATGGCTAAAGGATTTACTCGTCTTTTGAAAAATGGAATTCCCTTCCAGTGGGACTAGGTTGCACAAGCTTCCTTTGATGCTCTCAAATATACCCTGATCTGAGTATCATTAATGTATAACCCTAATTATCAAAACGACTATTTCCTGTATCTCACCACTGCAGATACAACCATTGCTATGGTTTTAGTCCAAGAAGCAGATGGGATTGAAAATCTGATCTATTTTTTGAGTCGCAATCTCAATGATATGGAATTGAAGTATTCTTATGTTGAGAAGCAAGCTTCGCTACCATTCAAGTTGTACAGAGATTTCGCCATTATATCCTGCTTTGTAAGACCACTGTCATTTTGAATTGCAACCCTATGATATACATCTTTTCATGTCAATTGCTAGGGGACAAATATTCAAAATGAATTCATTTTGTAGGAATTTCATTTGGAATTAATCAAATCCAAGTCAAATAAATCTCTAGTTTTTGTCGAACCTCTTTGCGACCTTCCCTCTACCGCCATTGACTCAACAACAAAACCATCAATTCTATATGAGTATCTATTTCTGATCTCTTTATCTAACCCTTGGTATGGAGATATATTGATCTATCTCCAAACAAAAACTTTCTGGCCTGATACGTCTCACTCGAAACATCGACGTATTTGATATGAAGCCAAACTTGATTATTTGATCATTGGCGACACCCTTTGCCATCGCGGTATCGATACAATTTTATGGAGGTGCCTCACACATGAGGAAGCTGAGAAATTTTTGAATGATTGCCATTCTAGTGCTTGTGGTGGACATTTATTTGGTTATGATACCGCATAGAAGATTCTTCGTGCCGGTTACTTCTAGCCTAACATATTTAACAACTGCCTTACTACTATCAGAAGTTCTCATGCATGCCATATTTTTTACCATAAAACTGGATTATCACCTACATCACTAAATCCTATCATCGTTGTTGGACTACTTGCAAAATGGGGCATTGATTTCATGACATGTAAACCTCCCTCGGCTGGGGGGAATGGGTATATTATTTTCATCGTTTACTATTTTATGAAATTGGCCGAGGTGATGCCTACATTAAAAAATAATGGTGAGATAGCTGCACTTTTTTCCTTCAACCATGTGGCTACATGGTTTGGTGTACCACAAGCCATAGTTACAGATTGTGGTTCACATTTTCGTAATCACATGATGACTTAATTAACTTCCAAGTTAGGACTTTCACATGCCATTTCTATTCCTTATTGTCCACAGGCTAATGGACAAGTTGAAGCCATCAACAAAATCCTTAAGTGAATGCTTCAATGAATGATGGGAGTTCATAAATGAAACTGGCATTTGATCATGTACTCATATTTTTGGGCTTACCAAACCTCGATAAGAAACAAAACTAGATTCACACCTTTTCAATTGTTGTATGGACTGGAGGCAATCTTGTCAATACAATATGAAATTTCATCAATAAAACTCACAATTGACTTGTTACCTAACACTTATGATGAGCAAGCACATTTATTACAACTTATCCATCTAGATGAAACATGTCGTGAAGCCACATTTCCCAATGAGGCACATAAGAAATGAATTAAGGCACAATATGACCGCAATGTCAAGCCTCGCATATTCTCAAAAGGAGACTTGGCCTTGCTTTATGATCAAGAAGCCAATAAATTAGGAGCAGGAAAATTTGAACCACTATGGATGGGCCCCTATATTGTTAAGCGCAATTTGGAAAAAGGCACTTACGGGTTGGTTGATTATGATGGAATCCCATTTTCGCAACCCTGAAACTGGTTGTATCTTAAACATTACTATGCTTGATTGTGCGTAGTAAAAAACACTGTATATATGCTTTGATTGCGTGTGTGTGTCATAGTGTGACTTTTATAGTTTTTATGTGGTTAGTAATCCACTTTGCATTTGTTGGAGATGTCAGAATCTTTGGAACCATTTGTTGGTTATGCCGATGGTTCTAGTCGTAGTTCGCAATACCTATCTTCTATAGCATGGCCCATAATCTCTCCAAGTGGCCAGTTATTGAGTTTTCAAGGGGTTTGTATTGGTCATTACACAAACAATATTGTTGAGTATACCACACTGATCGAACTCCTCTCTGATGCTATTTTGCTTGGCGTTTTCCGAATCATCACTATGCTAGATTCACAACTTGTAGTACTATAACTTATGAATGTTTATACTGTCTGAAATCCAACCATTTATCGTATGTTCCTTAGAGTTCGTATCTTGGAAAGACATTTTGATTACATTCAATATCAACACATTTCCAGAAACTTTAACAAATTCACTGATTCTTTAGCGAATTATGTGTTAAATAGACATTTACGACATATGTAAAGAGTAAATTTTCAATGCATATCAACAGTTGAATAGGATTACACATAAGCATACAAAAACACTAAAAGTAAAATAGATAGATGTTCAATGTTTTTACAAAAATTTATGTCCAAGACATGTTGGTCATTTGACCTCGAAACCTCAAAATGCATACAATAAATCATCCTAAGTAGATCTATTGATGTTCATGATAATAGGTCACTACCTGAGCTGTCATGTGTAATAGGCTCATCGAATTGCTAGGTACACCAATAGTATGCCATTGTAGTCTCATTGGTAACTCCTCAATCCGGACATTGGGTATACTGAGGGTTAACCCCTCTATATGATCTTGCAACTTCGCCAGTGTCTCGGTCAGATCCAAATCGTGGAGAACTATTCTTCCAACATTTCTCCTCACTAGTTCACCCACCTCTTATTGATGACCCATTGGTCAAACAGTGTCAATATCTATATACATGAGAAAATTTTTAGTTTAGTCTTGGAAACATCAAGAAACACAAAAACATGTAAAAACTCAAAAAATAAAAATACATGGTCAAAACAGTTTACCTATAGCACCCCATTAAGCACCCACTAGTAATCTCAAATCTAGATCTCCACGAAAATCCATCCCTGCATATGGATACTCCTCAATGAAAAAATGTTGTCGACATAGCCAATTGAGGAATGCAGTAGAAAATGAGATTGATGACTGACCAGCATGTCTAGCCATCAACTCGACCCATCTCTACATCCGTGGATCTCTAGGACCAGTTAAACTCAGTGACACATGTTGAGGTTGCATCAATGGAATTCTCTCCAAAGTAAAAGCAATCAAGATCGAACCATAGCCAAATTTTTTTGTCTTATCGCTCTTTACTTTAGTAAGTTTCTCTTTCATTGAAGAGAGTACTTCCTAACACCAGTTGAATATAGTTGGCTCAAGACACTCGAGTGCATATTGCATGTATGATCTATTCACCAGATGAAGTGTCACACTACCTACAAAATTTGTGATAGTAAAGAGGATTGTTCGCAAAGGAAAATCACGAACATCCCTGATGTTTATCTTCCCATCTTTGTTAGGATGTGCACTTGGCCGACAGAATTGTAGAATGTAGTCTCTCACTAATTCACCCCCACAGGTAGAACCTAGAAGAGAAATGGGGGCATCACATCTCGACAATCCTATAAGAAAGTAGATATCATCAATCAATATAGGGAGCACTTTGTCCCCTACATGAAAAACCTATTCTGTTGGATCCCATGAATGCACCAAGAACTGCAATAGTTCTAGCTATTGCGTCATCCTGAATAACCTGAAATATTTGAGTAACCTACATTCTTTGAGGGCCTCAACAGTATCAGGATCATTTAGGGAAACCATATCCTATTCTTCATGTCCTCTTTCACACCAAGTGATAGCCATTATGATCTGATCAAAGTCTTATATCACACCATAGGTTGTGTTAGGATCCCTTTCATGCAAAAACCTGAAGATATTTTGGGTAAGGATGATGAAACAAATTTCTAAACTGTGTTGATCCAAGGGCATGGTATATTTTACCTAGGGACCCCAAAACCCTAAAAAAATTGCTTTAAATTGGAAAAGAATGACCTTAAATGAAATAGAAGAGGTATATCTCCTACCTGGTCTTGAAGGCACGAAGAATGATCCATAAAATCTCCCACACTCAGCTGCTAAAGTTCGAGGTAAAAACTAGTTTAGAGCACAAAACTGAATGGTAATTATCAAATGGTAAAAATGACTTGGTAAATTATTGTTTTATGGTTATTTCATGTTCATTAAATGAATAAACTATATCTTTTAGCTATTTTTACCAATGAAACAGGTATGTTTAATTCATTTGGTGGTTCTTTGAGCAGTTTTACAGCTGACATAGTGAATTTAATGTGCATGATCATAAATTGTACTTTTGACCACACAACATACCTTTATCTCTTTTTCGAACTCTGTTAAAAATTGAAAAAGGAACCCCCTGGAGTCCTCTTTAATCTCTTTTTAGACTCTCTAAATATGAAAAGATTGCCAAGTGCTTGTCCTTTTTAGCTCGTAAACAGATTGGAAATGACATCTACTAAGTATAAGTTTAACCCTTTTCCAAACTGAGATAGATTACTTATGAATAAGGAATACATTGATCAAACATGGTCAATAGGTTCTCTCTTGTATTATTTTACACTTTTTTAGACTTGAGAGACACATTTATGAAAAAAAACTTGTGGAGTTTTCTTTTTGTCCCTTTTCAGACTCTCTAAATGTGAAAAATATCGAGTTCTCATTGTCATTAAACTCGTTAAAGCATCAAATAGCGACAAACTTGTCCATAATGACAAGACTGACTTTCACCTTCGCTAGTCCCATTAAAACATCACATAGCGATGGATTCACCTGAAGGGTGGAATTATACTACAAGCATATGTTATCTTCCTCAAGCTTGTTTAAAAGAAGTAAAGAGGTACTGGTCAGCAATGACTGGGGAAAATGGGAAAAGGGATAAATCACTTTATGGTAGCAAGTTGCTCTTGAACATGACACTTTGATTTCATCTTTATGGCTATTTGGGTTGGGTTATCTACTTGATGGTTATCATACCTATGGTCTATCACACCATCCATCACTTTGGTTTTGGGTCAATGCTGTCAATTCATTCAATGTCACCGACATGTTTAAGATAAGTCACTCAGTAAACTTCATCCTTTGCAATACTCATGAACCTTCATTTTCATGATCACCATTCCTAAACATTGTGTCGTCAGTCACATTCTGTCTTCAAAATCATTACACTTGTTTCGTGGCGTTTATGGGGGATACATCAAGGCCCTCCTGTGATGAGTCGCTTCTTGTTGACATTAGCACATTATCTAGGAAGTTGACTTAGAAACACCCTTCCAGTACCTTGAGGCTTGCATACATTAATGGCGAGTTTCTCGCTTCCGGTGACAAGTTGGCATCACAGGAATTTGAACAAAAAATATTGTATGGTGTTCAACATCAAAACATCTATTCACACCATGTAGAATGTATTGTAGTACCTTGAGAATAATTATCATTATCGGTGATTTCTCTCACGTCTGTTAATAACTTACATCATTGGTTGGTAATCAAACGGTGTCTTCCCATGTTCAACTTCAGATCACATTTTCACATGGTTAGACTCGTACTTGAGTGAATGATTGGATGATATAGATGACCCCAAATCTAGTTTCATCCATCCAGGCTGCAAATTTAGGAGAGAACTAAATCATCTGTATGATGGATTTACATAGATGATCATCCTATCACGAGTCTATATCTGTACATGACTATCTAATTTATGTACATGTAATGAAAATTTTATATGTTGAGCATTGGTATGCCTTCCCTTAGCAATTCATGAAAAATTCAAAGACATCATGATATTATGTATTGTAATTGATGCAGGTCACCATCCAATTCAGATCCTCCTCATCACATCATAAAGCATATCACTCAACATTATCATTTTCGACTTCATTCTTTAGGGGGCAACTATTACAGGTCTGTTTGGGCACATCACTCCTGATGATCAAATCAATACAATTAGGGCCCATAAAACCCTAATTTAGTTGCTACATGTCCTATACAAGTCATCATATTGAATGCTTTCATCCATAAAAGTTTCCTAGCTTGAAACCCTGCTGAAATGCCTCTTTGGGACACCAGCACAGCCTTAGTCAGGGGAAACTACTCTGCATAGCAGATAGGCCCATTCATACCTGCGCTGCAGTGCACTTTGGCCCACTTTAACTTGTGCTTGGTGAGGATGAGTGAAATTGACATAGGATTCTGTGAATATTCCTTGATTCTGGAGCATTCTAGAAGGATGCCCAGCTCTTATCTCATCCTATGAGCTCGCTTTTGGATAGGCTATGGATCAATTAACACTTTATCCTCTCATCCCTTTCTCCATGGGAACTAGCTATCCAATTATGGAAAACCATTTAATGCCTAATTTATGACAAAACCACTTGCATTTCCCTATCAATTGACCACTCATCATAGTGATCAAGAGGCTAGAATTTGGATATTGTAGTGAAATACTATTGGTTTGAGACTTGAAATCATTGTCAAGCAATGTTATGCTACTGGATTGATGTGTTATTAGTGTGATGAGGGTTTGGACTAAGCTAGATGAGTGACACGGGATCAAACCACATTGGGTATAACTTCTCCTTCTATCAATCAATAAAGTTTTTTGTTCCTTTTCCCATACTTTACTCCATATCTATGATGAATGGATGTTCAAATGTTTTCAAGTCCATTTTTTTATAGTAGATAGATCATATGATTTGATTGTTGTCGTCTTTTGTTTATGTTTGCAGGTAATAATTGAGCAAATTCAGTTTGAGTGAGAGCAATGGGAGCAATCCAAAGGAGATCAAAGGAGGCGAAGGATCACAAGTAGGGTCCTTTATATTATCTATCTATTGAAGGAAAAGGTTAAACATATTTACTTATGTTGTTCAAAGTGTAACTACCCACATAGGGAAGATGTACTTATCCATAGGTACAAATTTTGTATAACAATATAACATGTTTAGTTTGCAGGAAATAGAAGACCAGGGATGAAGATCAGAGTAGTGGAATACAATTCACATGAGTCCCCTTACAGGCTTCATGTGAATTCAATGGAATGGGAAAGGTTAGTTAAGTAGGAAGGAGAAGAGTATTCTCCTAACCTGGCTAATACACTGAGGATTATGAGGTAATATATTATAAGTTACAAGGCATATAATGACAAGTTGAGACAAAAGAAAGACTTGCAAGTGTTGGCTGTGGAGCTTAATTAACTTATTTATTTAGAGGTATCACTGCATTGGACCCCAATTCATAATGTGGAGGCAATGCCACCTGTAATATTTGTGCTACAAGGGGTGTCCAGGGGGGCGGCTGCGATCTTTCGGAGCCCCTTCTTGGCGAGGGATTGGGGGCACCGCCCTCGAAGCTAAAAATAGATATAAAATTGCCTTGTAAAGTGTTGTAATTTCATAGTCAATCTGGATCATTCATTAGGTGGAGATCTGATGGTAGAAGTTATGTTTAATTTAGGATTTTTTGCCCTAGAAGGCAACCCCTCACTATATATGAGGGAATTGTATTGTGTCTATGTAGATCTGTATTCTGAGTAAGAAAGAGAGAGGAGATTATGTGATAGCAAAGAGGGAATTACAGTGGATCTGTTGTAGGTTGTATTTCTTCAGTTTACTGGATAATATAAAAGGAAGGACTCGTTGTTTCCATGAACGTAGACCAAATTGGGTGAGCCATGTATATCTATGTCTCTCTGGTTTTATGAGTTTTATGTGTTTATATTTCATCAATATATTTTATGTGCTCCATTTCTCTATAATATATATAATTTTCTAACAACTGGTATCAGAGCTGAAGGCCTATTTGGCTGATAAAATCGCAGGAGAGAAGGGTTCCTTGTTCGAGTGGGAGCAATAACAGAAGATGGTAGGTTTAGGGTCGAAAAATTTAACGACCAAAACTACCAGCTATGGAAGATGTAGATGGAAGATTATTTGTACCAGAAAGATCTGTACCAACCATTGAGTGGAAAGACAAAGAAGCCGACGTGTATGATAGACACAAAATGGGATATTCTCAATGGAAAGGAACTTGGAACAATTCGGTTGTGCCTAGCGGTGTCGGTGGCCTTTAATATTTCAAGGGAAATGACAACAGAGGGTTTAATGTTGGCATTGGCCAAACTATATGAAAAACCCTTGGCCTCAATTAAGGCATTTCTTATGAAGTATTTATTCAATATGAAGATGTCAAAAGGTGGATTTGTTGTTGATAATTTAAATGAATTTAATATAGGTACTAGTCAATTAAGTTCTGTACGGGTAACTTTTGATGATGAAGTTATGGATCTATTATTTTTGTGCTCACTGCTAGAAAGTTGGAATGGTTTAGTTATGGCCATTAGTAACTCTGTCTCTGGATCTAGTACTTTAAATTTTGATGATGTTGTCAGTGCAATCCTTAGTGAGGAAATGCGACAAAAAAGCTCTGGTGAGACATCAGGTAATGCTTTGACAGCAGAGACTAGGGGAAGAAAATGGAAAGAGGAAAGGGTTGAGGATATCACAATAAGTCAAGGAAAGACAACTCTAAGTCTATATCGGGGATAGAGTGCTGGAAATGTAGGAAGAAAAGACACCTAAAGAAAGACTGCAAGTGTCAGAAGCATAAAGAAGGAGACGTGCAGTAAGAAAACAATCATGAAGCGAATGTGACATGTGATGTGTTGCAAGATGCTTTGGTTCTTTCATTAGAAAATATTATTGAATCTTGGTTGGTATATTCAGGGGCCTTATTCCATGCCACACCTTATAGGAAACATTTTCATGATTATGTTCAAGGATATTTTGGACAGGTTCGATTGGGTGATGATAAACCCTGTAAAATGATTGGAATGGGTACAGTTTTCATAAAATAGTGGAATGGAAATCAATGGCTATTGAAGGAGGTAAGGCATGTTCCATATCTGAAGAAAAGTCTAATTTAAACAGGGTAGTTGGTAGGTGAAGGTTGTGTGACTACGTTTACAGATAAAACCTGGAAGGTCGCTAAAGGATCCCTGGTAATAGCAAAAGGAGAAAAGGTAGGTACACTATATTTATGCAATGGTATTTCTAATTCTATTAACGTTTTAACCTCTACAGGAGAAGATACGACATTGTGTCATCATAGGCTTGGGCACATGAGTGAGAAGGGGATGTAGATTCTTCACTCAAGAAATTTGTTGCCATGTTTGAAGCATGCTGATTTAAAATTCTGTGAGAATTATGTTTATGGAAAAAAAAAAGAGAGTTATATTCCTCAGAGTTGGGAAAGAAAAGAAGAGAAAATAATTAGAGATTGTTCATACAGGTGTATGGAGACCTGCTCAGGTGTCATCTCTCTATAACTCTCGTTATTATGTTACTTTTATTAATGATGCAACAAGAAAAACCTAGATTTATTGTATTTGAAATAAATCTGATGTATTTTATACTTTCAAGAAATGGAAATCTTTGGTTGAAAATGAGATAGGAAAAAGGTTGAAGTGTCTCAGATCAGACAATGGAGGTGAATATTGCAGCAAAGAGTTTGATAGGTATTATTCAAAGAATGGAATTTGCGGAGAGAAGAAAGTTCCAGGAACACCACAAGAAAATGGTGTGTCAGAAAGGATGAACTGGACAATCATGGAGCGTGCAAGGTTCATGAGATTGCATGCAAGATTGCCTTTACATTTTTGGGCAGATGTTGTAGATACTGTTGTTTATCTAATAAATGAAGGGCCTTCAAGTTCCTTGGATATTGGTATTCCAGAGGAGGCATGAACAAGTAAAAAGCTAAAATACTCATTTTTAAATACTTTTGGTTGTGAAGCCTTTGTCCACATTAATAAATAAAATAGAACAAAGCTTGAGGCAAAATCAAATAAATGTACCTTTATTGGATATGGTGTTAATAATTTTGGTTATCACTTTTCTGATTATGAAAAACACAAAATCATTAGAAGCGGAGATGTCATATTCAATGAAAAGGTTTTGTATAAGGATCAACTACAGGAAAAGAAACAGGAAAACGAAAACAGAGTGTACACAGTGCTTGATGAGATCACAAAAAAAGTGATGGTGCTTGAAAATCATAATGATTAACAACCACCACAACAATAGCAACCACAACAATAAGAAGCACCTCAAACACTTGAAAGTGGTGTTAGAAGATTTACCATGATCAGTAGAATCCGTGAACAATACTCTCCTTCATTATATTATGTATTGTTGACTGATTCTGGTGAACCAAAATGTTGTGAAGAAGTAGTCTAGGTAGAGCCAGGAAGAAGTGGGACCAAGCCATGAAAGAAGAGATGGACTCCTTAGCACATAACCAGACTTGTGACCTAGTCAAGTTGCTTGCAGGTAAAACAACATTGCAGAATAAATGGGTTTACAGGTTGAAGGAAGAAGATGGAGGTAGAAAAAGGTATAAAGCTAGACTTGTGGTGAAGGGGTTTGCATAGAAAAAGGGTATTTATTTTGACGAGATATTTTCTCCTGTTGTTAAAATGACTTCAATCAAAACTATTTTAACTCTAGTAGCAGCTGAAGATTTTCATCTTGAGTAGTTAGATGTAAAGATAACCTTTCTCCATGGGGATTTGGAGGAAGAGATATATATGTAGTAGCCACAAGGATATGAGGTAAAAGGGAATGAGAAACTAGTGTGTAGGTTGAAGAAGAGATTGTATGGCTTAAAATAGGCTCCAAGGTAGTGGTATCTAAAATTTGATAGGTTTATGTCTAAACAAGATTATACTAGATTTCACTCTAATCATTGTGTTTATTTCAAAAGGAAAAATGACGGCATTTCTATTATATTGTTATTGTGTGTAGATGACATCCTTGTTGTAGGTTCTAACATGCAGGTAATAAATGTGCTCAAAAGGAAATTGGAAAACTCATTTTCAATGAAGGATTTGGGTGCTGCAAAACAAATCCTTGGTATGAGAATAACTAGAGATAGGAAGAATTGCAAATTAACATTGTCTCAGAGTGAGTACATACAAAAGGTGTTGAAAAGGCTTAATATGTAGAATGCAAAACCAGTTAGTATACCTTTGGCTAGTTATTTCAAACTAAGTAAGGAAATGTGTCCCAAGGCTCAGGAAGAAATGGATTATATGTCTAAAGTTCCATATGCATCAACAATTGGAAGCTTAATGTATGAAATGGCCTACACAAGGCCTGATATTGTACATGCAGTGGGAGTTGTAAGAAGGTACATAAAAAATCTAGGGAAGAGAACATTGGATGGCAATGAAGTGGATTCTCAGGTATTTTAGAGGTACCACAAATCAAGAGTTATGCTTTGGTGGTTCCAACATTGCTCTACAGGGACATGTTGATGCAGATATGGCAGGTGATAGAGATAGTAGAAGGAGCACCATAGGGTAGGTGTTTACTGTGTTTACTGTAGGTGGAACAACTGTCAATTGGGTTTCAAAACTGTAAAGTGCTGTTGCACTCTCAACAAAGGAATCAGAGTATGTTGTTGCTACAATGGCTAGTAAAGAAATGATTTGGTTACAAAGGTTTTTGGATGAATTAGGTAAGAAGTAGGAGTTAGGCAGGTTATACAGTGACAACTAAAGTGCCATACATCTTGCAAAGAACTTTGCATTTCATTCCAATACTAATTATATATAGCTTAAGTACCATTTCATATGGTCAGTGTTAGAAGATGGACAGTTGAAGATGGAAAAGATACACACTAGCCACAATCCTGCAGATATGTTAACAAAAGTTGTAACCAGGGAGAAATTGAGATTCTGCTTAGTTTCAATTGGTATTCAAGTATGATGAAGAAGATGAGAAACAACCAGGTTCAAAGTGGACTCGTTATCTAGCAAATGAAGTAGCGGTGGAGTTTCTATAATCAGTCTCCAAGTAGGAGATTGTTGGGTGTGGAACCCGATTATCTTCTTTATTTAGAGCTATCATCGCATTGGACCGTAGTTCATAATGTGGCAGCAATGCCGCCTGTAATATTTTCACTTCAAGGGGGGTCTGGGGGGGCGATATGATATTTGGGAGGCCCACCTAGCGAGGGATTGGAAACAGTGCCCCCGAAGCTAAAAATAGATGTAAAATTGCCTTGTAAACTGTTGTAATTTCATAGTCAATTTGGGCCGCTCATTAGGCAGAGATCTCACGGTAGAAGTTATGTTTAATTTAGGGTTTTTTCCCTAGAAGGCAACCCTCGCTATATATGAGGGAATTTTATTCCATCTATGTAGATATGTATTCTAGGTAAGAAAGGGAGAGAAGATTGTGTGAGAGTGAAGAGGGAATTACAGTGGATCTGTTGTAGGTTGTATCTCTCCAGTTTGCTGGATAATATAAAAGGAAGGACTAGCTGTTTTCGTGGACATAGCCCAAATTGGGTGAACCACGTATATCTGTGTCTCTCTTGTTTTATGTGTTTTCTATGTTTATATTTCTACAATATATTTTATGTGCTCCATTTCTCTGTAATATATATAATTTTCTAACAGCAAGAGCTCAAGAAAGGCAAGCAAACTTTAATGCAGGCATCCTTCAAGTCTTTCATATTCACAGAAGTTGGGATAGATGGGGATCAATTATGGATAGGAGGTGAAGACTAATGTTGCATATGGTAGAAGGTGTCCTAAAACACACAATTTGGACATGGATGATATAGTCAGAGGTGGAAGATCTTTGGATACACCTAGTAGGATGGGTAGTGCTTATGGATTTCATTTTAGCTTTGGTTCCAAGAGACATAATCACCATTACTGCCAACATCCTTATAGGATGAGTGAGGAGTATTACTTTGCAAAAGAGTTCAAAAAATCCAAGGTATCTACCTTCAGTCTGAAAGCAAAAAAAAAACATCTAGTGGGAAGATGTTAAGCTTGTCAGAGGCATCAGAGATGAGGAACTGACTTGAGATGAGTTTGATGTCATAAGAGGTGAAACTATTATGGTGTTGAACCTATAATGGATATCATCGTAGAAAGGATTTACCTTTGTATCAAAGTGCACAATGGATGCATGGTAGGCCTCACATATCTACTTCTTAAGAGGCATAGATAGATGGGGATGTAGGTCAGAGCATTCCCTGGATCTATGTAGCAATTGATAATAGGTAGGAAGATCATCAGGCATCCATTCTCGAGATGGAAGGTGGAACTAGAAGGAGAGTTCAAGGTAGAACCTCAATGAATCTTGTAGTGGATAGAGATCATGCTCTAGGACTGAGTGATATATCAAGTTAAAGTGTGTGGAAGCATTTTGGGGCCATGAAGCTACATGGTATATGGTTGATCAGATACATGCATAACAACTGGTTTCCAATTATGCCTAGACTTGTCAAGAGAATTGGAGTCCATTGAGAGATGGTATGGATGTGTTCAGTTGTAGAGAAACATTTTGGGTACAATAGGTAAGGTAGTTGGTATATAATTATATTTAACAAGTAAGGTAGTTGGTATATTATTACATTTATTATGCACTAAAAATTATGTGTTTATGGCAATATGATGTAGGGAATTGCATGGAAAACAAGACTACCATGAAATCTTAAAGGAGGCTTGGGTTGAGATTTCCCTTTGAAGCAATGGTAACCATGGGGTTGACTTATGGTGCTTGTTGCTAGTTTTGTGCTTTTAGTATTTTTTCATTTTTTTGTTCTTGATTTGCGGCTTTGATTGTGTTTGGTGCATGGCCATGCCACTTTATTTGTGGTGTTGTATTGTTGTTTGGTTTTGTTATTGTTTTCTTCTTGTTCTTGCCTTTTATGTTTTGAGGGCCTTGGGAATAGGTTAGGGAAAGAGGAACATTAATGGAGCTTGAGGAGAGCTAAATGAAACCTAACAGGTAATGTAAGACCCAGATGAAGCCTAGTGTATGAGTAAAGGGAAATTGAAACAAAGAATATGGCAACTAGTTGGGCTCGTTGGGTCCATTGGGGTAAATGGATAGTGGTAGGATAGTCATGAGAAAGGTAATCAGGAAAGGTAAAGTAAATAGATCTAATGTATCAATAACTTGGCTTTCTTGGGAACTATTGTTCTCAATGTTGTGCATGTGTTTCATGGATCAAGGGAGTTCTCTTAACCTTGACCTTATGAGAACTAGTAATTATGTTGTGATCATGATTATGTTAATGTTTATATATATATAAATATGAGACATTGTCTGACAAGGTTGTCAGGGATCATCCTTATGGAAGAATGATCACTCTATGTAGGTGAATGGCATGTAGGTTAGTATCATGTAGATATGATTTGATATTATGTGCTTATAAATATGCCTATGTTTATGCTATGTAGGAAATGTTGAAGGATACATTAGCAGAATGAAAATAGTGTGATCTGTGGCATGCTAGAATAAGCATGGATAGTGGGAAGAGCCATAAACCCAGGACATGGGTTATGGATGCACACAACAAGGCATGGGAAAGATACTAGAGACAAGGTTTCCTAGTAGAGATAGTGTGGTATCTGGATGTGTAGTACTACTATTGTGTATATGTTGTACATGTTGTGTTGTGTACATGTCGTTCTTTGTCGTGAGCATTCTGTAGTCATTCTATCATGACATGTGTATTCATTGTATTGTATTGTTATATGTGTTGTGGTGTACACCAGGTGTAGGTGTATCTATTGCTTTATACATTGTGTATGTGTATATGTTGTAAAGGGTATTGGTTCTCGGGTCCCCTAGGACTATGGGTTGGAACAAACACTATTGAGACCTGGAACAACACAGGTTGAGTTACTAGTTCCTCGAGCCTACAGGTTGGGAAAAAATCTCTAGAGCCTAATGGGTTGAGTTATTAGTCCTTAGAGCAAAGGTTTGGAACAAATGCTTTGGAGCCTTCGAAGGCTATGGATTGAGCTACTAGTTCTTGGAGCCCTAGACAATGTGGGATGAGACTAATCTTCAGTTTTTTATATTGAGGGTAAAGGAAATTTAGTCTCTGGATTGCCTTATTACTAAAATTGATGGAGGAAGCAGTATAACCTCTATATTCCCTTGTTTCTTTGAGGATAAGAGAAGGCATTAGGTCCTTTTTGGGTTTAGGAACTGATCTAGTGTAAGTACGTGATTAAAGTGAAGAGAAGGCATTGGGTTCTTTCCAAGTTTGGAAAACCATACATTCTTTTCGGGTTTGGAAAACCATTCAATGCGTGTATGGAAAGTTGTAATATATCTGACCTACAAATATATGAGAATGGAAATATACCCAGAAGTAACAAGATAGGAATATAAAAATGCTTCTTTTTATTAATCAAAACCCTAAAGGTAGGGTAACACCATACGATCACTCCTTAAGGAAGGAGAACACTCCACAAGTAATATGCTTGCTAATACAATAATCCTAGACATCTATCAATGGGGAGTCTCTAGCCTCTACATAGGATTCTATTGTGGCCAGCAACAACCCCCCTTCTTATTTAGTTTTATCACTAATACTAAATAAGTGGGGACCCTTATTCAAAATTTAAAAAATCGATTAATCCTTGTATTTCCCTTTTTCAATAAAACTTATTATCATAAACTTAGGAGAATACCCTTGAAAAATCTAAAAGACTTAAGTTTTATGATAAGTTAGAATAAAGTCACTCCTTAAAGTGTGTCGCATCACAAAAAGGGTAATGGATGCCTTCCTACAAGCAGAATTCGAAGTTACGAAATCGTGATGCAAAACTACTCACTCAAAACATTCATCGCATCACATCCCTCAAATATCACTTAAAGCTGAAATACCTCAAACCATTGATATGTGATGGAACATATCGCAAATCACATTTCACACAAAACACATTAATGGATGATTGTCATACACTACAAACTAGCGATATTGCGATTCCGCGATATTGCGATCTGCGATATTGCAATCTATGATATTGCGAAGCAAATCGCAAAATCGCCATATCACAGATCTTAAGGGCTCGTTGTTCGAAAAAGATTTTTCCATAAACTGAGGCCTAGTTATGCGCATTAATGTTAATCAATGAGTTAGTTGGCAATCATTAATGAAATGTGGTTTTGATCTTATTGAAGAGCCATTTCACACAAGGTGGTATATTTTATATGTTTTTGGTATTTAGAGCTTTCTCATCACCTTTTTCTTATCATTACTCTTACCCCATTTGTAAACTGCAGGAGCGAAGAGCAAAGAAGTATACATAGCAGTGTTCAGAATATCATGGGAAAGAAGGGTAAAGCTCTGAGTTCTGGAGATAAAGAAATGACACCCTTATACACAGACACCACCTGTAACAAATATGTCGGTATTACTACTTGGGAAGGCATGTACAGTCTACTCGAGGAATAAAATCCCAAAATGATGGAGGTTATAGCTACTGCAGGCTCACATGGGTCCTCTGAGGCATTTATTACAGAACTAGCATGTTCGTTCTTGCACCGGATAGCTGTGAGGCACAAAATTCTTCCATACACGGACATGGTTAAATGGGTACTAGATAGCACTGATGTCACAAACAGAAAACTTAAGACTCAAGGTCAAGAACTCATGGAGTCTTTATTTCCACAAAATTTAAGCTTTATGTCCTCTAACAAAAAGCGTGCAAGAGGCGAAAATCATACCAGGGAAGCCGAGATCGAGAAATAGAGGTAGTTTCCAATGCGCGATTAGTGCCTAGCGTTAATCGCGTATTGCGAGGAAAAACCCCTTGAAATGGAAAGCCTCGAATCACTCAGTCGTCTGTAAGCCTGAAAATTTGTAGGAAAAAATGCTAAAGGTGAAAGACAAAACTTGAACTCTAAAACTAGTGGTATTTATCAGGGATGTCCTCAAGTGGTATGTAGATATATACCAAATGTACAACATCTATAGGAAAGCTAGAGATAGAAGGCTCAAGAAAGAGCAGAATCCATCAAAAAGATTAACCAAGTTGAATTGGGATTCTTACTGGGCGTATTTGGTAAAACCACACAACCAGTGCATTACTCTCAAATGTATCATCAATTCTGCCGAGAAAATGGTGCCAGCTCTTGCCGATTCCTTTTTTGTTGGACAGCTAAAGTGGGAAGTTGGCTAGCCAACTCTCCTCAAGCAAATGCTGAATGCTTACGATTACAAGGAACATATACATAGATAGTTAGTTGTTAGTTTTAGTTTTAATTTTGCTTTATTTTTTCCTGGAATGAGGATGATCATTTAAACCGCATCCTACATTTTTGTAATAAATTATATTTAGAATTAGTTAGTAGTATTTAAACCCTTCTCATGCATTTAGAGAAGGGTCCTGAAATTTGTCAAAAACTTGTCCTCAGAACATGCAGTTTTGCACCCTCCAAGGAGGTTTTGATGAATGAATGGAACAGGATTTATTGATATTTGCATTTAATATCTACTATTGATGCTGCACTTTTGTACTCCTAGTGGATGTTGGATTAAGAAGAGATAAATCATTATTGCTTGAAGCTCATGAGTAGAACTAGTTATAAATGGTACTTTTATCTCTTAACTATTTCTGCCTATGTGTTAAAGTGATATTCATGTTCAATTATTTATATGTGAATGCGTGAATGCTTGAGTTATCATTTGGCACTTCTATATGGTGATAGCTATTTATTTATGTTTAATATATGTGTAGCTTATTATGCGATATGTTTTTCAAAATTGTTTCGTCTAACTTTTTATATAAAATTGTTTATCTTTATTGAATTGTTTTCTCATAGCATTTGAATGATCTTTATTACTAATTGTTATTCGAAATCATTATAGATCGCATAGCTAAAAGATTACATCCTGGGTTAGTTTAGAATTATATATTTATGTTTATTAGAATACAATTGCATGTTGTTAGATTAGAATTAGAATAAAAGCATTTTACTTAGGAATTATTAGAAAGGAAATATCAATTCTCAACACACACACACACATATTGGGAAACTGGTCCCATATCCCCAGTTGGACCCACTATACCAAACGGAAAAGGAGCTGCTAACCAAGGTCTAGACCGAGTGGGTATCCCCCTTGTTGTAAACTTGATTTTTGAGGCTTCAACATATTTGGCGCTAGAAGGAGGGCCCCGAACTGTGAATGGCAAGTAATTCTAAATCTAAATACCATTCTGAGAGTAAATCACCCTCATCATCTCTCCTCACTTCTCCATC
This sequence comes from Pinus taeda, assembly GCA_000404065.3. Taxonomy (NCBI): domain Eukaryota; kingdom Viridiplantae; phylum Streptophyta; class Pinopsida; order Pinales; family Pinaceae; genus Pinus; species Pinus taeda. Next base: position 249,033 of record APFE031680171.1, on the reverse strand, counting down.
GCACTTAGAATCTTTAAATCTTGAGCAAGAAGTCGAAATAATAACAACCACTGCCACAAACCCGAACATTTCAGAGAAATCTACTATTGAACCTCCTAAAGTTGAATCTTTGATCCATAAACTTCAGAGATTTTCTATATCATCTCAAAGATATGATAATTCTCATGGCAGTGTGACTTCGCAATATAACCCCGCTCATCCTCTTACCAGATTAAAGAGCGAAAATTTTGGTATCGAGCCAATTGATTTACCTCTACCTACAAGGAAGAGAGCAAGGAAATCACCTAAAGGGTTTGACAGCAAGACTCCTTCGTCATCATCATCCATCTCAACCTCTCCACCGCAAAGTCAACCATCCACCCCTCCACTTCAGATTATTGTCCACCAATCCACTGGAGCTTCCTCTCAATCATCTGGAATCATAATATCCTCATCTTCCCAACTGCAGAGATCATCTTCTGCGCTTTCCTCTGTTAATAGTTCAGCGATGGCCCAATCTCCATGGAATAACCAAGGGGCAGTCTTAATGCTTGTGCTCTTGAGTCAAATACCAGCCCATCCTGAAAAATGGTTGCCTAAGTTTAATCCTGAAGTAGGCATGCTAGTAGAAGAACATATAAACAACTTTATGTTATCTATAAATCTCAATGCAGTTACTAATGAAGACGCTATCATCCAACTCTTTCCTTACACTTTACAAGGAGCAGCTGGATCATGGTATTTCTCATTGCCATTTGGATCTATCACTAGTTGGGATATCTTCCAAGAACAGTTCTTGACTAAGTTCGGTGATGATAGGTCTACCACGACATTGATCAATGACCTGTCTAACCTTAAGGTTGAGTCAAAGGAACCTATCAAAGATTTTAACTCACGTTTCAATAAACTGTTGAACAAAATTCCTACTGCTTCTAAGCCTAGCGAAGAAGTGCAAAGTGAATGGTACATCTCTGCTTTACCATCAAACATAGCAATCTTCGTTGATAGGGCTAATAAAACAACTTTAGCTAACAATATGAAGGAAGCAATAGTGATAGAGAAACGTATCATAGCCTTAGAAAAGAAAAACGTTGTAGATGAACAAAAATCAAAGAAGGTTACTTTTAAGGAAGATCCCAAGAAAAAACAATCGAAAGATCCATTCGATTTAGAAGGATTGCAGAAAGTTTTGAAAAGCATGTCTAACGAAATGGTTGACATTAACAAACAAGTAGTAGAGACTTCTTCTAAAAATTCGTACAAGCCTTATAGAAGAAATCCTTCAACTGATTCAAAGCCTCCCAATGCTATGACAAGTGCTGAATCAGAAGAAGAAGAAGAAGAGGAAATTGCTACTAAAGAACCTACTGATGAAGAAGAAGTTGTAGAGGTACAAGATATGTGGGATTTCATCCTCCCAGATGAAGAGGATCAAGAGGTGTAGCTGGTTAGTACTCGAAGTAGAAATCAACTCGATCCTCCTCAACCTACTCCTAAGCCAAAGAGTGCAAGCTCAATGCCTAAGGATAAAGTCACAACCAAGAAAATGACACCCAAAGCGACTCAAACAAGCCCAGTCCAAACAGATTCACCAACTCCATCTAAAACATTGATTGTTTCGCATGAAATGGAGTATAATATCATAGAAGACATGAAGAAGGCTAGGGCTAACATCACTTTTTATGAATTGAACAAGTTAAAACATCAGCAAAAGGTACTTTTGAAAGAATTACATGTAGTACCAGTTGCACCTCTGCCCGCCGCTGTAATCTCTCAAGCTTCCCATGAGATGGGAAGACTTCCAAATAATGTCACTAATAAAGTTGATCCAAACGATATCACTTTAATTGAAGGAAGGTCAAGATCTCATACTCCCCCATTTCTTATTACTTATGAAGTTTTCAACAAAAAATTGCATAATAATTTAGTTGATTCTGGAGCTTCATCTAACATCTTACCAAAATTGATATGTGCAAAGTTGAACGTTCAACCTCAAAAATCTGTTATGTGCATAGTTCAACTGGATCAGTCGCAAGTTGAAGTGATCGGCAAGTTAAATCAGGTTACCTTAAGGCTATCATCTAATCCAAAGGTATGTCAAGTTATCGACATTTTAGTTGCATATATTCCATAATTTTATGGCTTAATTCTTAGCAAAGATTGGTCAGAAAAACTTCATGGATACTTTGCAACTGATTGGTCGCACATGTGGCTCCCTTACAATGGTAAACCAAATTAGATAAAGGTTGAATGAGAAAGACATCAGAAATACATAGTAATAGAATTGGAGGGAGAAAATGAACCAATAGCATACAACAACAATATTATTGGCAACTATTTTGTTGATTCTTTCTTAGGAAATTTTAATGCTCATACTTCACCTTACTTAGAACATTGTGTTTTATCTCAAGTAGAAAATTTTTCTCAAACAGATACTTCTAAATGTATTAATTTTATATATAGTCCTATAAATAAATCTTTATTTTGGAAGTTATTTTTCGACAATTCTAAGTCTAACGAGGGAGCTAGAGCAGGATGCATATTAATCAGTCTAGTGGGAAACAAAACTATGCTAACTTGTAGACTCGAGTTCGATTGCACCAATAATACTGTAGAATATGAGGCTTTAGTCCAAGGATTATACAAAGAAATCAGATTAGACATCAAATATCTACAAGTATTTGGAGATTCTAAAATTGTAATCAGACAGGCAAGCAATACTATACATTGTTTATTAGGTCATTTAAAGAATTATCAATCTTTAGTTCAAGATCTAACTGAAAATTTTATAACATTCAATATTTCATCAATTCCCAGACTCCGGAATGCTAGTGTTGACCTCTTGGCAAACGTAGCTTCCAAGCACATTCCTTCAGAAGACTATAGCCCCGATAGATTTTTAATCGAATTAATCTTTAGACCTTCGATTCCTGATAACATTACCAATTGGAGGATTTTCAATGATGATCCTGATATTGTAAGCTTCCTCACATCAGAGGCATCTTACACTAATCAGATAATTGATGAGGACCAACATGACAGACAATTGCAACAAGATAGCACTAATAATGCTATGCCAAAGTCAGTAGTCATATTAGAAAACCTATATGATTTGAAAGATCGATTTAAGATATCTACCAATTCAAAACTTCAAAGTTCAACTCTGAACTATGAATTAGTAAATCTAGGAACTGATACCAAGCCGCAGAATATCAACCTAGGCCTTGGCCTAGCTCCTGAAGAAAAATTAGCATGTGTTCATCTCTTGAAACAATACAAAAGTGTCTTTGCCTGGAACTACGATGAACTTAAAAATTATGACACTTCTATCATCCAACATATTATCCCAATGATAAACGATGAAAAACCTGCCCAGCAAAAGCTGAGAAAGATCCATCCTAATCTAGAAAACCATATCAAATCTAAGCTCAATAAGTTATTGAAAGCCAAAATCATTTTTCCCATTCGACATTCTAAATGGGTTTCCAACATGGTTCATGTTAGAAAGAAGAACGGAGACATTAGAATTTGCATTGACTTCTGAAATCTTAACAAAGCTTGCCAAACAGATAATTTTCCTTTGCCTCCCATGGAGCAAATATTGCAAGCAGTTACAGGATCAGAATTAATGTCCTTCTTAGATGGTTTCTCTGGCTACAACCAAGTGTTGGTCCATCCCGACGATCAATTAAAGACCATGTTCAGAACCAAATGGGGTACTTATGCATATCAAAAGATGCCTTTTGGTCTGATCAACGCTGGGGCCACATTTCAAAGGGCCATGGACATCAAATTTAAGGGATTAGTAAACAAATCAATAGTAATCTACTTGGATGATATAACTGTATATTTGAAGAAGCGAGGTAATCATCTCAGAGATTTAAAACAGATCTTCGAATGTTGTCAAAGGTATGGAATTTCACTTAACCCAAAAAAGTCCCTTTTTGCTTTAAGTGAAGGAAAACTTCTTGGATTCATAGTGTCAAAATCTGGAATCCATATTGATCCTAACAGAATCAAGGAGATTTTTGAAATACCCCTACCTCACAACAAGAAAGATATGCAATCTTTCTTTGGCCAGATTAACTTTGTAAAGAGATTTGTTCCAGATTTTTCAAGAATCATTTCTCCTTTACAAGAAATGATTACAAAGAACTCAATCTTCAAATGGGGCCAAGACAAATATGAAGGATTTGATTTGATCAAACAAACAATTTTTAATGCTCCATCTTTAGCAACTCCAAATTTTTCCGATCCTTTCATTTTATATACATTTGCCTCTGATAGATCATATGTTACGATATTATAATAACCAAATAAGAAATTATTTATCAATAATATTCAATTATTGATTAATAATATCAAGTAATTATATATGAATTATTGATTTTAATAACCAATTTTTATTTCTCAAACAAATTAATAATATAGATTAACTCTATTTCTAATCCAAAAATAAATAAATAAATAAAAAATATTATAATATTTACTAATAGTATATACATATATGAAATTACCCATTAACCAAAAAAAAGGGATAATCAAGGTAAAAGAGCTGGAATCCATCTCTTACTCAGTTTCCACTCATCATCCCTATTGAGATTGATAGCATGTTTCTCAATCTCAATAGCCTCTCTTAGCTTCCTATGGTGGAAATGATTAACCCTAGCAATGACCTTTACATCCTCAATGCAAACATGGTGCTTATATTTTCTCTACATGCTCTGCAAGAGCTGATGAGTGAGATCAGTTGTGCCTCATGTTAGTGGCATCCTCCTGGATTCTCTGTTTAATAGAGCGTCCGGTCTCCCCAATGTAGGGAACACCACAGGAACATGACATTAAGTATACACCTTTCAATCTCTTAGATCTATTAAAGACCCTATTGACCCCAAGGAAATGAAAGGTGTCCACTCGATCCCATGTTCCTATGGTTTTCCCTGCATTGGGGAGATCGGTCGCTCTATTAAACAAAGAATCCAGGAGGATGCCACTGACATTAGGCACAAGGAATCTCACTCATAAGCTCTTGTACAACATGTAGAGAAATATAAGCACCATGTTTGCATTGAAGATGTGAAGTTTATTTCCAGGGTTGATCATTTCCACCATAGGAAGCTAAGAGAGGCTATTGAGATTGAGAAACATGCTATCAATCTCAATGAGGATGATGGGTGGAAACTAAGTGTAACAACCTTGCTGAAAATTACTTGTCAAAATATATAAATACGATGGATGATGGGACACGTATTCCAAGTTGGGTGGTGGGTAAGAAATCCTAATGTGTGTTCATTTGGTTGCTTATGGCTAAGGAAATTGACAAACACAATGGCTAAGGCATTAAAGAGGCAAAAATTAATTTTAGCAGAATTATTTATGAAAATAATGAAAATTAGGAGAAAAATAAGGTGAAAGGTCACATGTTGCACATGAGGAGGAAATTGAAGGAAAATAATGGAAAATTAAGAAAATAGAGGCCTCATTAATAAAAATGCCTCTGAGGATCAATGTGAAAGGCTTGGTCAATTTAGCTTTGGAGCTCTCTCATTATTCTCTCTCTCTCATACTCTTGGTCACTTAGAGTTTTCTTGGAGCCCTTTGGAGTTGGAGCAAGAAAGGCAAAGAAGGCAAGAGGAAGCAAAGATTAAGCAGGGAAAGGTAGGATCAAGCAACTACAATAGGCTTCATTGCAGGTATCAACTTGCATGTGTATTTTCCTTGCTAGATTTGGCATGCATGGGATTGCATGTGTTTATTTCTACCATGGCATGGGTTTTGCCAGGTGTGTCAATATTTTCAGCCTAGCCTTGCCATTTCCTAATATCTTTGATGAGATGGGTTCTTTCATGCATTTTGTGGGGGATGGCTGGATTGGATTCGAAGCTCAACGGGGTGGATCTCTGAATTGGAAAACACATGGTGGTAGTGGTCCCTAAATCATACTGAGGATCCATGAAGCCATTGGCCTAGTAACCCATGAACTAGACTGTCAATTGTGGTAAAGCCAGATTGTGTGCCTTGGTGGTCCTAAGAATACTTGCTAGTGAATGGTGGGATATATGGTAAAGCCAAGTGGTGGATTTTCTCCTCGTCCGGCCTAGTGATTTCGTGATGGAATGTAGGGAAAATCCTAGAGAGTATGTCTCTATGTAGGGACTAGTGATCCCTAGATCAGACTGTGGATGCACGGTAAAGCCTGAGAGACTGAGAGGCACTTAAATTCCTCACGTGTAGGCAGAGAAATCAGGTGGCATCCACATTGATTGGTGTTTTGATGTGTTCTATGAGTCCCACATTCATGCTTGGAATATGGCACGAGGGTGATTGGCTGAAGAGAGACTTGGCTCAGCCAATTGATGGTCAAGTGGAACGTGGTAGTCCCATCTACTATTGGTTCATTGCATTCATTAATGAGAAATCCATTCCCTTGATTTTCATATGTAAATGTACTGATGTATCTATGGATTTTATGGCTAATATGTTTATTTTATTTTTGTTCCTACTATGCTAGTTATATGCACATTTCATGACAGCAACTATATATGGCTCTTAGCATGTTTTTACTTGTATATGAATGGCTAATGTGTTTATGAGTTAATGGATGATAATGCAACAAATGGCGTAAGGGAACAATGGTTCATAACAATTCTCAGATAAGTATGAGATCTCTACACTTAATTATGTTATTTACACGTGTAGGTTACATGTTGATGATATGTTTGATGAAATTCCTATCATGGATAGTAGGGGTTTGGTGATGATCTTGTTCATAATATTTCTTTTGCATCATTGTTTCCTTGTATCCTTACTAGTTCTAAGTGATCATTCCATTCTGGGAAGTGTCTTGGGCTCTGGGCCGAAAAAGGTGCCTCAAATCCCGGAATCCTAGCATTAGTGCTAAGACTAACTTTCTTGGGCAATGTCTAGGACACATTATAAAGCACCTGGGCAGTGTCTGGGGAGTGTTAGTCCTAAAACTAACTCGCCTAGCCAGTGTCTAGGGAGCATTACCTTGCCCTTAAGTCTCTTAAACAATAGTGGGACCCAGGGATAGGAAATCTAAATGGCTGACTTGTCTCTTGAAGGTTATTTGGATGATGTTGGATGACTGTATGTGATGTTTTGTCGATTCCATTTCCTTAAAGTCACCAAGGAGGTTGAATCCTATCATAGTGGCCTCTCGTCGCATGTTTATGCTGGCTAGTTGGCTGCTTGGGTAGATGTGGGAGGAGGGTGTTACAGAGTAGTATCAGAGCATGGTTCAATTCTCAGATTGAACGAGTTGAATGTGTGTTGGTCATGCATGCATGTCAGTTGCATGTGTGTCTCTTACACTTATATACTTGTTGCATTTTCTTGATTATGGATTAGGTTTATAGTATGGTTATCATGGAGAATTTGATGTTGATTTCATGAAGTATATTTGAAATGGGTATGTGACTGACTATGTATCGGTTATATGTCTCTTACATGTTGATTTCATGATACCTACTTACATCCTTGTATGTTATGTTACATTTTTTTGAATATTTTGATTACATTCCCCAGTCTTGTAGGTTTATTACAAGACTTGATCGCTTATGTTCGACTACATGCGTTTATGCATAGGTGTAGCTGATTTGGCATTGCTTATGCATATTGTTGGTTGCATGTGGCAATGTGTATAGTGGAGTAATGGTTGTTTTAATGCATGAGTTCATGGTTTGTGTAGTTGATATATTAGTCATGCATTGATGATTGGACTCTAGCTAGAATAATGTGTCTATGGTTTGGCACTCATATGTTATATGTCTATATGAAGACATTATGCACATATGGTCTTGGTTATAGTATTTCATTAATAGTCGGTAGAACACGCCTTGTGAAGTCATTGTATTCAATTCAGGTCATCATAGTTCTATTGGATGCTATGATGTTAATGTGCTGAATGAGGTAAAGCAAGAGATGAAGATCATCAAAGTGAAGTTGCAACATTGGACTTTGATGCAAGGGCATATCATCATATAGGTATTGCATGTGGGCATGCAGGTATGTAAGTTAAGGATTATTAGGGTTATCTACATTAGGTTTATGAAAATGTATTTGATGTTATGGTTACATTCAAAAGAGATGTTAGATGATTAGTGTGGCTATATGCACGTGTCAGATAGTCAAGACTGATAGTAACCTGTAGTTGTATGCATTGCTATTGTTGTTTTATATTAGATAACTTGATGATTATGTTGTATGTTGTTGATGAGTATGATATATAGCTTATTGTTGTTATATGCTATTAATTTGATGATTAGGGTGATTTCATTGAGATATTGATGTTATAATTTGGATTGGTCATATGCGTGATGGTTATGTTCATTGCCTTGAAGATATTGATGTTATGTGTATTGTGTTAACCTGGTTATGAACCAACATATTTGTGAGATGGTGTCAATAATAATCTAGATTGACTTTGCATATGTGTGAATGATAATTGTGTATGAGTTTACGATGTGAACATGTTAGTTAGATATTGTTATGGATATCATGATCTTATGAGTGCTTGAGTTGATGTGTTGTAAAGTTATATCGTGCTAACTAGATTGATTGTGCAGATAAGATCACCTCCCCTGATATACATTAAGGTATGAGTTTTCTTATGTTGTATATTTGTACTTGGTTGTTTGATTATGGCGTCTATTTGGTGTTTGAGTGTTTGGTGCCTAGTTAATTTATTTAACATGGTATGTTTGCAAGTGGTTGAATGATTGATGAATTGCCTAATATGAGTATGTGTTCAAATGATTCTTTTTAAGATGATTGTACTAACATGTATGTGTTGAGACAGTTGATATGTACTTGAATGTAGTTAATAATTGTAGCATTATGTCTAATGACTATGGATTATGACATTATTGTTTGTAAAAGTTGATTTCGAATTGATAAATATAATTGTCTTGATATTTGGAACATGTGGTTGACATATACGAGCAGTTGTAGGAAACATGTCGGTATTAGCATGACAAGGTAGTAGTTGATGTGATTATATCATTAGCAGTTGGGTGACGTAACAACACATATTAAGTCTCGATTTCAACAAGGTTAAAAAGTAAAAGAAAGGAATTGGGCAAGAATTCATTTGGCTATGTCTGGAAACCCTAATTTCAAACGAATGAGTGCTTTGCACATAGGACGTCTTTTTAACCTTGATTTTGTTTGACATTATGTGGATATGTGCCTATTGATAAACATGTACTTGATAGGTATATTAACTATTCTCTAGTTACAGGAGGATTTGTCAAAGGATTGGAGTCCCTTAAGAGATGGCGTGGATGTGTTTAGTTGCTAGCAATGTGCTTGGCACAACAAGATAAGGTAACTATTGTATTGTTATGTTTATTTATGCACTGACAGTTATGTGTTGATAACAGTATGATGTAGGGGATTGCATGGCAATAGAGGTTTCCTTGAAATCTTGAAGAAGGCTTTGGTTGAGCTTTCCCTGGGAACCATGGGCATTGAGTCATGGTGTCAGTCTTGTGCTTTTGTTCTTTTGATCTTGATTTGTGGTTTTGTTTATGTCTAGTGTATGGCCATACCACTTTGTTTGCGGGGTCATGTTGTTATTGGTTTTTATGTTTCTTGTTTGTTTCTTGACTTTCCTTTTGTGTTTGGAGTCTTAGGAATTGGTTGGGAAAGAGGAAAATTAATGGAGCTCAAGGAGAGTCATGTGGTACCCAATAGATGATGTAAGACACGGATGAAGATCAGCGTATGAGTAAGAACAACAGAAGGTAAGACTATAAGGGTCAATTGGAATGGTTGTTAAGTAAACTTGACTTGGGATAGAGTTAAGGTTGACCAGGTTAGACAGTGATGGTTTTGGGGCACATGGTATTGTGCACCCATAGTATTCTTTCTATGGTATTATATGTAATGGAGCTTATAAAAGGCTGGAAAGACTTCATTGTAATGCAAGACATGGAGGTGAGTGGTGAAAGCTCACTTGGTCGGATTGGCCAGGGTTTTGGCCAATGCTAATAAGATTTTATTAGGTTTGGTTTTTCCCCAGATTTGGGGTTTTCCCGGATAAACATTTGTGTTTATGTGTTTATGGTTATTGTTGGTTATTTTTGTAGTAAATGGACGATGGAAATATAGTCATGAGAAAAGTACTCAGAAAAGGTAATGTAAATGGATCTAAGGTGTTAGTTTCCTTGGCTATATTGGGAATGCTTATTTTCAATGTTGTATAGGAATAAAGGAAATTCTCTTAACCTAGACCTTATGTTATCTGGAATTTGTTTATGATTATGATTATGTTGATGTTTATATATGTATACATGTATGTGTGTATGTATGTCATTGCCTAACAGGATGATGATTGTTTTATGATAGTGATTATATTTGTATGTATCTATGTATCTATGTCATTGTTTGACAAGGTTTTCAAGGATCATTATTGTGGTAGAATGATTGCCTATACATGTGAATGGAATGACGAGTTCTTGGAAATGAGGAACCAAGTGGGAAGAGTAACCATGACAAATATATGAGGCCAGTATCATGTGAATATGAATTTATATTGTATGCTTGTATTATGACTATGCTTATGTTATGGACAAGTTATACTAAGGGATACATCAACAAAGTGAAAGTAGTGTGGTTTGCGACATGCTAAGGTAAGCATGGATGAGATACTGGAAGAAAGGTTTCTTGGCAAGGTCAGTGCGGTTTTGGATGTGCGGTACTATTGTTGTGCATACGTTGTATATGTTGTACATGCTTCATCTATGATGTGTGCACTTGTGGGGTTGTGTATACATAGCATGTGTACATGTTATTTATGCAATGTTATGTACAATATGGTACAAATAGGGTTGCGCCAATATTGCATATGGGGTGTTGTATACGTATTCTACTATCTTCATGATGTATATGCAGCGTGTGTGCATATGGTGCTCTGTTCATGTTGGATATGTTGTGTTGTGTATGAAGGATGTTATGTACATGTTGGATATGCAGTCCTATGTACGCGTGGTGTTGCGTGCATGTTGTACATATGGTGTTGTGTGCATGATTGTACAAGTGGTGCTATGAGCATGTGGTGCCATGTACATGTTGTACATAGGTTTATATGAGCATGCAGCGTTGTGTACATCTCGTGCATGTGATGCTATGTACATATGGTGTTGTGTACATATCGTGCGTGTGGTACTTTGTACATGTGGTATTGTGTACATGTTGTACAGTGGTGTAGTGTACATGTGGAATTGTGTAGACATTGTGCAGGTGGCACTGTGTACATGTGATTTTGTGCACATATTGTGCAAGTGGTGTAGTGTACAGGTGGTACTATGTACATGTTGTAGATATGGTACTGGTGCACGTGTGGTATTGTGTGCATGCCATACATGTTGTCTTGAGGGCATGTGGTATTATGTATGTGCATCATGTAGTCATGGTATTGCGACATGTGTACTCGTTGTGTGGTACTTTGTGTAGGTACATGTATTGGGTGGTATGTCACATCAGGTATAGATGGATGCATTGTATTGTATACATTGGGTATAATTGTATGTGTTGTATGTTAGGTGTAGATGCATGTATTGCATGGCGTGGTATGCCATGTGGTTGTATGTGTGTGATGAACACTATGTGTCTATGCACATGGTTGAGGAGAAGGCACTATGAGATTTTCGGGTGTGGCAATTGATCTAGAGTGCATACATGATAAAGAAAAAGGTAGAAGTAAGGATCAATGAAGGATGAGTATCGCTATTGTATTTTAGTTTTATTATGCATGTGATTTATGATTGTAGTATAAGATGATAATATGTGATTTATGCTTTTGGTTTATGATGGTTACATGTAATTTATGATTTTGATGGCTATTTTTTGAGCTAACCTGATGTGATATCTTTATACATGTTGATTTGGTCAAATATGCTAGTTTGACTTGTTGTGGTAGGAAGCGAACAAGATTGCAAATATACCTTATTGACAAGCTACGAATCCACAAAGGAATTGAAATAGGTAGTAGTATGTTGGTAAAGAACTTCAAGAACATGGTAATTGTGGGACACTGGTACCCAATAGTGTCCATTGATTGCCATGAGCATGCTATGACTGGTATGATGTGTTGAGGTAGGTATATGCCTTGGTTTTTATATCTTTCGATGTAAGGAATCCTTGCCAAGGGATGGACTGCCTAGGATGGGGGTGCTAGTAGAACTTGGAAGGTGACTGACTGCACATAAGGGGTGACAAGATTCCCGAGGGACTGTGTAGTAGAGAAGGGAAGGTCACACATGGATTTGTTTTGGTCATTAGCATTGCCATATGGAATGAGATGCACATTGGGAGTGCCCCCTGGAACAATGAGCAAGTAACTATTCGTTGAGAGGACAAGTGGCATGGGATTATAGAGCTAGACATTGGATGGATATTTGACTTTGCAATGGATTCTAAACTTCCTGGGAGGGAGTTGGACCCTGGTATTACTTTGAAGGTGGCGGTTTGAGTCTTTGGATTCCCTTATTATTGATGCATGCATGACATTATTTTATTTGTTGGTTGAGAAAATGTGCATATATGTATATGTATATGTGGTTATTGTAAATACCATAATGAGCTATGTTATAAAGATCTAATATGTGGTATGTTGTAAATTTGTCATGATGTTTATATTTCTATCAGGTCTTTCATTGTAAATACTGCAACCAGCTATGTTATAAAGCTCCATGGGCAGTATGAGATTTTTTCAATAGTCATGTTGGTTATAGGTGTCATTGAACACTAAGGACGGTGTTCCCCTAAAGGGGAGGGTTCAGTAACAACCTTGGTGAAAATTCCATGTAAAAATATATAAATAGCACGGATGATGGCACACATATTCCAAGCTAGATGGTGGGCAGGAAATCCTAGTGTGTGTTCATTTGGTTGTTTAGGCTAAGGAAATCAGCAAACACAATGGCTAAGACATTAAAGAGGCAAAAAGGAATTTTGGCACAATTATTTATGAAAATAATGAAAATTAGGAGAAAAAGAAGGTGAAAGGTCACATGTTGCATGTGAGGAGGAAATTGAAAGAAAATAATGGAAAATGAAGAAAATAGAAGCCTCATTAATAAAAAGGCTTATGAGGATCAGTAGGCAAGGCCTGGTCAGTTTATCTTTGGAGATCTCTATTTATTCTCTCTCTCTCTCTCTCATAATCTTGGTCACTTAGAGTTTTATTGGAGCACTTTGGCATTGGAACAAGAAAGGAAAAGAAGGCAAGAGAAAGTAAAGATTAAGTAGGGAAAGGTAGGATCAAGCAGCTACAACAGGCTTCATTGCAGGTATCAACTTGCATGTGTATTTTCCTTGCTAGATTTGGCATGCAAGGGATTGCATGTGTTTGTTTTCTCCAAAGCATTTTTTGGGGGATGGCTAGATTAGATTCGAAGCTGAGTGTGGTGGATCTCTGAATTGACAAACACATGGTGGTAGTGGTCCCTGAACCAAACTAAGAATGCACAAAGCCACTAGCCTAGTAACACCTAAACCAGACTGTGGGTTGTAGTAAAGCCATATTGTGTGCCTTGGTTGGCCTAGGAATCCATGCCAATGAATGGCGGGATATACGGTAAATCCAAGAGGTGGATTTTCTCTCCGTTTGGCCTAGTGATTCCGGGATGGAATGCACAGTAAATCCTCGAGAGTATGTCTCAGTGTAGGGCCTAGTGATCCCTTGATTAGACGTCGGATGCACGGTAAAGCCTGAGAGACTAGGAGGCACTCAAATTCCTCATGATGTAGTTGAAGAACTCCAGTGGCATCCACATTGATTAGTGTTTTTATGTGTTCTATGAGTCCCGCTTGGAATATGGCATGGGGGTGATTAGATGAAGAGAAACTTGGCTCAGCCAATCTATGGTCGGGTGGAACGTGGTAGTCCCATCTCTGGTTGGTTCATTGTATTCATTAATGAGAAATCCATTCCCTTGATTTTCATGTGTAAAGGTACTGATGTATTTATGGATTTGATGGCTAATATGTTTATTGTATTTCTATTCCTATTATGCTGGTTATATGCACATTTTATGACAGCAACTATGTATGGCTCTCAGCATGTTTTTATTTGTATATGAATGGATAATGTGTTTATGAGTTAATGGAGAATAATACAGCAAATGGCATGAGGGAACAATCGTTCATAACAATTCTTAGATAAGTATGAGATCCCTACACTTAATTATGTTATTTACACCTATAGGTTACATGTTGATAATATGTTTGATGAAATGTGTGTCATGGATAGTAGGTGTTTGGTGATGATCTTGTTCATATTATTTCTTTTGCATCATTGTTTCCTTGCATCCTTACTAATTCTAAGTGATCCTTCCATTCTGGGCAGTGTCTTGGGCTTTGGGCCAAAAAAGGTGGTTCAAATCCTGGAATGCTAACATTAGTGTTGAGACTAACTCGCTTGGGTAGTGTCTGGGAAGAATTATAAAGCACCTGGGCAGTGTTTCAAGAGAATTAGTCCTAAAACTAACTAGCCTAAGGCGTGGAGCGTTACCTTGCCCCTAAGTCTCTCAAACAACAGTGGGACCCAGGGATAGGAAATTTGAGTGGCTAACTTGTCTCCTAAAGGTTATTTAGATGATTTTGGATGACTATATGTGATGTTCCATCGGTTCCATTTCCTTAAAGTCACCAAGGAGGTTGAATCTTATCATAGTGGCCTCTCGTCGCATGTTTACCCCGGTTGACCGGTTGCTTGGGTATATTTGGGAGGAAGGTGTTACACTGAGTAAGAGATAGATTCCAACTCTTTTACCTTTATTATCCCCTCCCCGCCTCCATTTTTTAGTTAATGGGTAATTTCATACATGTGTTATCTATTATTAAATATTATATATATTTTTGGAATAGAATAGAATTAATTTGTATTTAATTTGTTTTCGAAATAAAAATTGGTTATTAAAATCAAATACATATATATTTTTAATATTATTAATAAATTATTAACTATTTTTATTTATCTATTTTATTGAATTTATTTCGTTATTTATGATCAGGAAATAGGGTATTTAGATATTATTGATTTGACTCTGGTCATGTTATAAATAAAAATTAATATTACTATAATTATAATCATACATATAATAATATATATTTCTTATATTGGTTATTATAATGATTAATATATCTATCTATATATATATATATATAATATATAATATATAATATATATATATATATATATATAAATATATTATATATATATATATATATATATATATATATATATAATATAATTTATATTTTAAACAATAATTTAAATATTTATAATAAAATAATTAATGGCTAGTTTATAACAGATAGTCTTTAATTCGAATTTAAAAATTAAAAATATATTAATTCATTAATTAAATAACTAAGTTCCGAACATCTAGTTTCTAAATGACTAATTCTAGACCCTAATGCTTCCTTGTTATTTATTCCTTAAAATCTATGGATGTTTTCACGTGAAGATGAACCGCATTAGCTAGTTCAAAAAGTTGACCAAATAATATTAATGTGATTAATATGAAAGAATTGCTTACTACGTTATGGATCACAAATGCCTAAGACCTAAAACTATCATTCACCAGATACAAATTTGCACTATGAGCATCTGACAACAATAATATGAACATCATTATGCAGCAAGAAATGCTCAAGATATCATAATGTGAACAATGCACTTTTAGAAATATAGAAAATGCTCCCCCTGGACATGTGCCATCTATTAACTGCCATAACTGATCATATCCAACTCATTCACCAGTAAAGTCATCAAAGTGACTTCATCAATCAGTAAAGACATCAAAAAGTTGATATAGTAACCATCATGAGCCAATATCAATTTTAAATTTTATTTGAGTAACGACATATGGTATTCAGTCAAAATTAGAAGCAGAGAGCCCAAGAATCACTGACCAAAATATACCAAAACTTCTCCTTGAGTCTGTCCCATAGTTTCTTCTTCATAGAGAAACATACACTACTGTCTAGAACCAAACTCTTGTATATACACGACTTCCCTTCATGGGATCTGGGTATAGAAGGTAAGCTGCAATAGCTTTTAGTCTCAGCTTCCCCTGAACATGAAATATCTTTTAGAATGATTAAATAAGTGATAAGGTAAAGATCACTCCTAGTTTCTGTCTAAGATATTCAAAGGGATCACGTGGAAGTGGCTTTGTAAATATATTTGTAACTTTTTCTTTAGAAGGAACATATTCTAGTTTGAACTTCTATTCAAGCACTTGTTCTCTCAAAAAATGATATTTGATTGGAATATGCTTGGTTTTTAAGTGCATGACATGGTTTTTAGAAATACTTATGGCACTAGTATTATCACACAAAATAGGTATAGGTTGAGGACAAGTGATTTGAATGTATTGCAACGTTTGCATATTCCATAGAAGTTGAGTACAACAAGATGAAACAACAACATGCTTTTCCTCAGCAATAAATAAAGGAATGGAGCTTTGTTTTTTTTCTGAACCATGATACCAAGTGAGGTCCCAAATAAATTGCTCCTCCACAAGTACTCTTTCAATCATTAATATTACCTACCCAATATGCATCTGTGTAATCATGAAGTCCAAAATGTGCATATTTGGGATACAATAGACCAAAATCTTGAGTTCCCTGTACATACTTGAATATTCTCTTGACTACATGGAGATGAGTTTCTTTAGGATTTGCTTGAAATCTCCCTACAGTCCCAACTTCATGCATAATATCTGGTCTTATGCCTGTAACGTAGAGTAGTATCCCAATCGTAGTTTTGTATTGTGGTTGGTTTACTGAAGGAGAATCATCATGTGAACTAAGATTACATCCTATTACCATTGCTGTCTATACAGGCTTGCAGTATTCCATTCCATATTTCTTCAGAATCTGCTTGAGGTACTTGGTTTGTTAGAGAAAGATACCATTCTTTGCTTGTTGAAATTGAATACCAAGAAAGTATGTGAGTTCACTAAGTAAAGACATTTCAAATTCTTGTTGCATAACTGAAGCAAATCCTTGACTCATAGATTCTTCATTTCTTCCAAATATGATGTCATCTACATAAACAATAACTATCAAAAGTTTATCTTTATCCATCTTGATATATAGATTGCTATCTGCATACCCCTTGGTGAAGCCTTGTTGTTGAAGATACATGTCAATACCATAATACCATGCACAAGGGGCTTGTTTTAGCCCATATAGAGCCTTCTTCAATTTGTAAATATATTTTTATCATTCCCTAGATTGAACCCTTCAAGTTGTTCAATATAAACTTTTTCTTCTAGGTTGCCATTTAAAAATGCAGATTTAACATTCATTCGATATACCTTAAAGTTATGAAATCTTGAAAATGAAAGGAACATTCTTATGGCTTCAAGTCTGGCTATGGGTGAAAATGTTTCTTCAAAGTCTATTCCTTCTTGTTGAGCATAGCGTTTGCATATGATTCTTGATTTGTTTCTAATTACCTTTCCATTTTCATTCAGTTTGTTTTTGAATACCCATTTTGTCCCAATAACATTTTTATCATGAAGTCTTGGTACTAGTTCCCATGTATGGTTCTTTTCTATTTGATCAATTTCTTCATTCATTACCTTAACCCAACATTCATATTTTATTTTTTGATTTACATGTTGAGGTTCAATTGTGGATAATAAGGCTAGGTACTTGGAAGTCCAACAAGAGTTCTCCTAGTTTGTACTCCATCTTCCTTTTCACTTATAATTTGAGATTTTAGATGATTTTTACGAACATATTATTGGTTCCCACTTTTTTTATCTATTTTTCACATACTATTTTACTGTTCCTATCGACATTTACTCCCTTTTTATCCTTTATACCATGCCATCACTACCAAACCACGTTATTTTGCAAATGGAGGTAGAATTACTTACTGCTATTTTCATGTGCTTTTGATTAGTTTAAGTAGATATTAACGGAATTATAGCCATTGAATTATTTTTTTACTAATCCTTATATGGACTCATAGAATTTGAAAACATATGGATAAGTAGAAGGGGTTCCAACACATCAATGGATAGCGCATCAGGCAACCTTTCATTGACTTGCTATTCTGTACTCAATTTTGCATCTCGATTATGTTCTCTATTAGGAAACAAGTGTTTAGTCAAATCCTCAGTGTTCTAGAATTTATCTCCTTATTCTACAAAAGGAGTTGGTTTTATTAATCGCATTATGATCAGGACAAGATCAACTGGGATCAATTTGAAGATTATTCAATAAGATTTCATACAACTTAATTTTAGCCTTGATGTCATATGTTTACGTTTTCTAGTTAATTAGTTATGTCTATTTTTCATCGGCTGAACTCTATATAAGTCTAATGCTCTCTATATGTAGGCTAGTTGGAAAAATTGTCAACTAATTTTGTTGCAAGAAGCTTTATGCTCAGGAGACATTGGGAACTATGATGTACTTGTTATTTTAATTCATATTTTATTGAACCTTAATACATAATTCTGATTCACCCGGATGCAGGTGATAGGATTCGTGTTTAAACGATGTTTAATGAGCATGCCACACGGAGTTGATAGCGGGCAGCCGAACAAGGTTGATCTGATGGACATTAATCAGATTGAAGGCAAAGGCATTCAATGCCATTCAATGCAGAGGTCGTCCCCAGGCACGTGCAGAGATGATATCAGGATGGCGAATTTGGTTGCAGGGACATTCTTTCCAGTCCTGGCTAGGTTGCAGGATGAGAGCTTGATATCAGAGGAAACGGATGGTGCTGGCGTGTTGGGGCTTGAGGAAGGGGCCAAACGTTGTCTCTGGCCGCTTGGAGTTTGGGTGGAAAAGCCTTTTCCTCAGTCACAGCAGCACTGGAAGCTCCTGAGGTGGTTCGCGGTGGTGAGTAAGGCTCTCAATTCAACCTCCTCCTTCCACATTTTGTTTATCAACACTGTTAACGCTTCATTATTAGCTCTCAAGTTTAGACTCTCGGGTTCTATTTGGTTTTCTATCTGGGTGTCCACCAAATATATGGCTCCTCGTTTAAGAGCTACTCCAAGGCGCGGGCGTAATTTTGGCCAACGGGGAGGATCTGGAGGGAGAGGCAGTCCAGCTCCTCGTCGTATTTCGCCTCTCGCCTTTGCTTCGCCCCCCTTCGCCTAGATCTGAAGAGACTGGCCATTCTATCAGTAATTCTGTGCAATTAGCAAGGTTTCAATTTCGCAGCAGGCTAAACAAACCGTTGATTTCAGCTCTGGTGACTGTCATCTTCTCGGAAGAAGATGAGGAGAATGCAAGTCCGGAGGCTGCTTCTAAGGAGCAAACGTCCTCTCCTTTGGACAATTCCTCGTAGAGCAGGCGAGCAGAAGAAAGCTCATATGCCCCTTCGTCACAGAGTAAGTTGGAGGAAGAGAGTACTTACGCTCCTTCAGAGGAGCAGGCAGAGGTTCTCTAGGAGATTGTTAGCATGAAGGATGAAGGCACTCTGGCTCCTGTACAGGAGAAGGCAGAGGCACCTCAGGACATGGAAGACGTTAGGCAGGCCTCGCCTCAGAAGAATACCATGGCAGATGAGCCTAATAACACTTTCGCAAACATTCTATATCTCAAGCTACCTCCCGGGATGAGGCCCGAGGATGTCGAGGATGGTGTGGAGGTTACATGGGAGCGTGCCCCGGACAAGGAGATGGAGCAAGGATCCGAGAAATCCAAGTAATGTCAAGCCAGGTTTTGGATGCGGTGGGATACACACTCTGTTTTGGTCTTCAGCTTTTATGGATCAGCGTATGGAGGTTGGCAACGAATCTAGCCAGCCAACGGCGAGCCAACAACAATTTTTTGGTCTTTTTGTTAATGTCCAGCAATAGGGCGGGTCTTCTTTGTCATACTCAGGCAACCCGCAACTTTCTCAGGTCTGTAAGATCTTTAACTAGTTTCTCATAAGTCTGCTCCTACATGTCATAAAATGTCTAATGTTCCTCATAGTGGGTGGAACAGACAGTTTTGTAAAGTTTTTCTGATAGAGAGCTGCCATGACACTCTCAGAGGTTCAAACCGCTCTGTATATATTTTTACATTTTTTTTAATATAAGTAGATTAGTCTTACCCGAAAAAAAAAAAAAAATAAATAATAATTAAATAAAAATAAAATAAATAAAATAAAAGAAATAAAAAAAAAAAAATTAATTAAAATAAAAAAAAAAAATACTAATTCTGATTCGGCATTTAAATTTATGTAAGTATTATGACTTTTTTGTTTTGTTTTTAAAGCATTGAGTTAACTTAGACTAGCTATGGGAAGTGGCAAGGGCCCACCACCACCTGGAAACAAGTCCTGCAATTGATATAGGCTATAGTAAGTGTGTTTAATTGAGATATAGGAGTGTGGATCTTGTTTCGAAGAGGTTTACTTGTTAGATCTTCGCGTCACCATTTTATATTTTGTACTTAATCTCTTACTTTATTTTTCTTGGATCTGAACAAATATATTGTCTTCAAATAATTTCAAAACATCAAGGACTATATTGATTAATGTTTCTTATGCATGAATGACTTCTCAAATAATTTCTCATGGTTAATATTATTTAAAAGAATGCTTTCCAATTTGGATGAATACAAAGGTTAATAACTATGTCATAAGCTTGAGTTAGAATTGATTTTGTAACCTTGCATAATATACATTTCTTATTTGATACAGAAGCTTGTAGCATCATGTTTGATATGAAAGTGCCTAGAAGACACAAGATATTGGTTTTCGATTGAGACTATAACTTAGTTCTAAGACTCAATATAATTGTAGCAAGGTTGGATTGAAAACTGTAGGTTAATGCTCTCTCATAACAAAGCCTTTCTGAGTTTGACTAAAGTTGTTTTAAACTAGAAAAAATTTGACCTTTACAATATTTTAGATCTTAGTGTGTTGACATAACTAGTGAAGGACATCAATTTAGAGTTTTGTTACGTAGTTTCATTTGAGTATTTGTAGAGTCAAATGCTAGGAAAGATAAAGAAATTAGTTTGAATTCTTGTTGTCTTGTTTTATGCACCCCCCGAATTAGACTTAGTTATTAGACTCTGTCTTGTTTGGATTGTCCATTTTCCTTAGCTTAAAATCAGTTGGATTAGAATCAGTTTTGTTTGGATTGAGATTAGCATAAGCTTGATATCATTTTGAATGCCAATTAGTCTCATTTGGTTTGATATTCCTATTACATAAATTAAATAGATCCTATTGTTTGGGTTGAGATTTCCATTATTTTAAGGTGATGTTAGAATGTTTTAGTAGTAGTGTGTCTTCTTTGGATTGAAGATTTTTGTTGAAGTTGTTGAGTGGTAAATTGTAGTGATTAGGTCGCTATAAGTATTTCTTAGATAGTAATTATAAATAGTCTCGTTTGAAAAATAGTTAGAAATGCTTGCATAATAGTTGGTAGTGTGAGGTAGTTATTGATATTGTGACTCATCTTATCTAAACAATAGTTTGAATCACTTATGTAGTAACTCATATTTCTTATGAATAGTAGTTTTCATTGTTTGTGCTATAGTTTTCAAGTAGCTTGCAAATTGTTTTGCATGTTTGCTTTGAGTTTTTGAGTTAATAAAGTTATGATTAAAATAGGATCATAATCAGAGTTTAAATAGGATAGGGATTTAATTTGATAAGTTTCTTCTCCTTGGTTTCTTATGATTAGGAAAAGTACGGATTGAACATTGTGTACTTAACCTTGCACTAAATTGTTGGAACTTGAATCAGAATGCAGTGTAACTTAGATATTATGAACCTCGGTTGATAATTTAATTTAGGGGAATTAAACAACAAATAAAACTCCTAACATTTTTGGCACCATTGCCGGGGAGTTGCAAACATTTCAGGTAAACAATCTCTTTAAAATTCATGAGTGTTGAAGATTTTGCAGGATGATTAGAGGGAAGAGAGTGTATGGTAAGATGTGAGTGAAGAGCCACACATCCACTATGGTGAGCTTGCTCCAAAGTCTAGTTTTCTTTGGTGAATATTTGTAGTATTTTATTTTCTTATGCGTAAAAGTAAAGGTAGGCTTAGGGATACCAAAGGTAGATTTATTTCAAGCACAAAATGATTTTTAGGAATATTTGGTCCCACAAAAACACCCCCAACTAATTTATCTAATCATTATGCAAGTATTAGAGAGGAGGGAAAATATCCACCATCAAAGTGGCATAAGAAAAAAGAGACACTACATCAAAAGAGGTTGAACATCCCCAAAGCCTACTACAACAAACACAAATTTCCTTGGAAACTGTTGTAGGTACATAATTAGTGCTAGATGGACAAGTAGAATCTATAGTAGGAGGACCTCGTAGAGACTTGTGGCCTAGTTACATTAAGCTCAACCCAATTGAATATTCTTCCAACCATACCACTGTACTAAAGCCTACTTCTGGACCTGTAGTAAGAATGGCTAACAACAGAGGAGGGAAGGAAAACAGAAATAATGGGGAAAATCACCCTAGAGATAATGACAAAATACGCACCTTGTTTGGAGGGAACAATGATCAAAGGGATGGACCAAGAAGAGGTCCTGAGTAGCAAGAAGATGATACATAATCAAATTTTGGATTCCCTATTCTAGATATTACCAGAAATATCACTATGAAAAACATACCCTTGGCAACTCTTCCACTTTTTCATGGTATGTCCTGTGAACACCTCGACTCAATTTTATTTGAATTTGATAATATTTGCAGGAGCTATAATTATTATGACGATGCACACAAGCTTAAATTATTCCCTGCCACCTTAAAATAGTCATCCTTGAGATGGTTCATGAGCCAGGAGAGCACACCATTTACTCCTAGGATGACATGAAATCTCTCTTCCTTAAGAAATATCAAGACTACTATAAAAGTAGAGATGCTAATGATATCTTTAGGATACAACAGATGGAGTACGAAAGTTTCAAGGAAAGGGCCTTTAGGACTGTCTTTCTAAGGGGTTTTTGGGAAGAGTTCATTGAAACACTTAATCTCCTAAGTTCTAGTGACATCTATAAAAAAAATTGCTGAAATAACTGAATTATGTCGAACCTATTCTAGAAGTCAAGCTAAGGTAGGAAAACGAATCCAGGATAATTCAAGGGATTATGTGCCTAAAAATTCAAAATCTGTACAAAATGTTATCACTAGGGTTGAGTTGGAAAACCTTCTAGAAAATTTCAAAACAAATATCTTAAACACCATTAGTTACCAACTTGATACTCTAAAAATTAAAATAAAACAAGAACATGAAAAAGTTGCCTTGGCAATTTTCTGTCCTAAATGTATGCATAAGCATGTTGAAATGGAATGTCCCATTAATGTTGTTGAGGTGTGTGGGATTTGTACACTGTTAGGATATTCTGACACATAGGAAATAGTTAAGTATAACTTGTTCAAGTGTAGAGTTAGGTAAAGTGTGTTTATTTACTATGTAATTTTGTAACTTACAATCCGATGGTCACGACATGTAGTGATTTGATAGTTCATTCTCTCCTCGGTATTATCGACACTTGATCCGTGGCTTAACACCCGATTGGTCCATGATCTCTATTTAAAGAGCATGGAGGGTCATTTGTAGTGTAACCGTTCATGAGAGAAGCTTATGTAGGTTTTCATTCTTTAATTAATAAATTGCCTGAAGTGGCCGCGTTGGGTCAGGCTGTGGACTGCTTCCATCTTTGATGGTTTTAACCACGTCAACAATACTGGTGTATTGATCTGTGATCCATTTGTGAGCAATGTCCTTTGGTGTTCTATCTGTGGAACTTACCCTGTAAATTCCTACATGGTATCAAAGCCAAGCTGAGGGCTGCATCTGTTGGTGATCAAAATCTGAAGCCGGTAGAACTGCATCTGGCTGTTGTTTCCTAGATCTACTATTTCTGACTGCTTTCAGGGCGAGAGGACTGCTCAATTGCATTACGATCATCTGTTCCACTGAGGAACCCCTTTCATTTCACACAAAGAGATTTCCAGTAGCCATAGATATGTCATTTTGAAGATTTGGAGGTATATAGTGTTTATTTTCAGTTTATAGTTATCTTCTCTCTGTTTATTTCGGTTTATTTAGCTCTTTGATTTTATTTTTTTTATCGGACCTATACCTTTCATTTCTACATATGCTCTTTGTCCCAAGACTCTGTGCGATCTGCGAAAATCAGAAATAGAAAGGAAGGATTTTTCTTATGCGTACGCTCTTTTCCGCCATGGCTTAGTGTGATCTCAGAAAATCAGAAACATTAAGGAAAATATTTAGATTCCGGGTAAAGCTAACTTCAAGCCATAAGCTTTTTTTTTTAATGTTCGTGTTGGGTTTTGTGTTTTTTGTTTTGTAGGCAAAAAAGAGCTTTCTCAAGTAAGCATGCACCCCAAAGCTTTAGTGACTTAAAAAAAAAAAAAATCGTTCCTCTTTTCCAAAAATTACTGACCTTTTAATCTAGCTCACTTGGTCCAAAGCTACTTTATGAGAATAGAGGTCTTGAGTTCTTGTATTTCTTTTTGTTGAGACAATTAGATTAAGTTTGGAAAGGGGGTAGGTTTTTTTTTTTTTTAAATATAACATTATCATTCATTTCCGCACATTCCTGCACTCTGTCGACATTTTCAACAACTTCTCTTCAAAAAGCCATAACTTCTTCATCCGGAAGCTGTTTTTATTTTTAATCGGCCTATTTTTTTGACATCTTTCCATTGGAACATTTATTTTAATCATCTACAACTTCAGTTTCTGTTAAAATGGAAATTCCATGCCAAGTTATTCTTTATAGCACCAACTACTTCCAATGGTGGTCCTACATTGTGGGTTTACTTAGAAGTAAAGGTCTTTACAGAATAGCCTCGGGCCAAGAAACCAAACCAAAAGATGAAGATAAGGTAGCCAAATGGGAAAATAGGCAAGATCAAGCATGTGGATTGATAGGGATGTCTATTTCTCTAGACCTTAGATTCCATATCGCAAAACTTGATACTCCTAATGATGCAATGAAACAAATCACTAAAGTATTTGGAATTAAAAATGAACTTAGAGTGCATCAACTTGAAAATGAGTTGCTTACATTGGACCCTAATAATTTTTTTCCATTGAAGATTTTCGATCCAAGTTCAGGGCCCTTAGACTTCTCTTGGAAGTTGTTAAGGTCAAGAAAGAATATGGTAACCTTATCTATTCCGTTCTTACTAAGTTAGGACCAACCTACTCTTTGTTTGTTTCCACCATCCATTCTACAAGAGAAGCCTTCATTTCTCAAGGACAACACTACAAGTCCCCTTGCTTTGATTCCTTTTTTGATTCTTTAATAAGAAAACAAGAAATACTCTTACACCTTGGTCTTCTTAATCTTGGAAACTCTTCTAATAAAGCCTTAGCCACCCAGCAGCAACCAAATTCAAAGAATCCTAAGAAGTCTTTTCCTAAAAACAATTGTCCTAAACCAAACAAGGGTCCTAAGCAATTTCAGTCTCAAAATGGAAAATCATTTCAACAAAATGATAAGGCAAATAAAAACAAAGGGAAGAAGACTAATATACATTGCCATTTTTGTAATCAAGATGGCCACTTAGAATCCAAATGATTTAGGAAGATGGAAGCCTTAGAAGCAGCAATGAAGAAGCATAACATCCATTTAGAGTACTCTTCAACTTCAACTTCATATTTAGGAATAACACTTTCTGCATGTGGGTGTCAAACATCTCGGTCTGGATATGCACTAAATGTATCTTCTTCTTCTAATTATCATGAGTGGCTTATTGATTTTGGAGCTTCTTATCACATTGGCCAAAAACAATACCATGTTTTCTTCTTTAAATGATTGTAACACCAAAAATATATATGTTGGTGATGATAGATCTCTTAGTGTTGTAGGGACTGGAACTGTTCACATAAACAATGGTAAATTTAATGATGTATTATGTGTTCCAAACTTATCCTACAACCTTCTATTTGTATATTAGATAACTCATTCAGGTGAAGGTAAAATCGTTGAATTTTCACCTCATGATGTTGTAATTAAGGACCTAAGAGATCCTAGACAGATTTTAGCTACTGGCATTACTAATGATTCTACAAGGTTGTATAAGTTTAGCAACTTTGGGTCATCAAATCTTCCCTCAGTATTTGTTTCTCATAATGATGAAGTGAGCAAACTTTGGCATGAGCAATTCGGTAACTTAAACTATTTCTCCCTTCAGAATCTATGTAAAGAAAATATGGTGATAGGTCTTCCAATGCTATCTTGCAGAGATAGTGTTTGTTCCGAATGTGTACTCAGAAAACATCATCGGGATAGTTTTGAAAAATGTGCCTCTTGGCATGCCTCAGCCCCTTTACAGCTTGTGCATAGTGATTTATGTGGTCCATTTCCAGTTGTTTCATTCTTTGGCTACAAGTATTTCTTAACTTTCATTGATGATTTCTCCAGATGCACTTGGGTATACTTCTTCAAACTCAAGAGTGAAGTATTTAACATGTTCTTGGCCTTTAAGGCCTTTGTTGAAAAGCAATCTGGATATCAAATTCTTAAGCTAAGATCTGATAATGGTAGAGAATATGTTAACAACAAATTCATCAACTTTTGCACTGAGAATGGAATTCAAATGCAACATACTGTTCCATATACTCCACAACAAAATGGTGTAGCTGAAAGGAAAAATCGCACCTTAAAGGAAATGGCTAATTGTATGCTTCAGTCTAAAGGACTTAGTCTTAATTTTTGGGTAGAAGCAATTAATTGTGCAAATTACATAATAAATCACACTCCTACTAAGGTTTTAAAGAATATCACTCCAGAAGAAGCATGGAGTTCAATTAAACCAGATGTAAGTCACTTTCGTGTTTTTGGAAGTGAAGCATGGGCCCATATTCCAGATGAGAAACATAAAGCTTTAGAACCTAAGAGTGAAAAGTGTATTTTTGTTGGATATTCTGAAGATGTCAAAGGATATAGACTTATTCCACTTAAGTCCAAAAATGTTATCATTCGAAGAGATGTAAAGTCTGCTGAAAATATATCAGCCTACGAGCCTAGTTCGGCGGATGTGCCACCTCTCTCTATCTCTTCTACTTTTGAAAATATTTCTTCTTCAGATGATGAAAGTGAGGATGAAAATCCTCCCTCACGTTCTCAGGATCCTCCTTCAGCTCCTCAGCTTCCAAAATGGGTCTATGCTACTCAAGATGCAATAGGCGCTCTTGCCGATGATCCTACAGATCAATGACATACATGTTCTCAGTTCAATAGAGCCTCTTCTTAACTAGCTCAAGCTTCAGCTAATTATGATCCTGACACATTTGCAGAAGCTTCAGGCCATCTAGATTGGGACACAGCTATGAATGAAGAATATCGTTCATTATTGGTAAATGACACATGGGATCTTGTTCCTCTACCAAAGGGACGAAAACTCGTTAGATGCAAATGGGTTTATAGAACCAGGTATTGATCCGAATTGGATCCTTAAACATTTCTCATGACTGTTTCAAAATTATGTTAGATCAAATCTTATGAATAACAAGTATCAGAAATGACCTCTAGACAATGGAAATTTTGGCCTTCATGGAGCAACGAGGACCCTAGGTCAAAGTGCGTTGACCGTTAGCCCATGGACACAATGCATGGACGCAAATTGGAAATCAGAAGCCCGGATCCAGAAACAGAGGAAGTAATCACATATCGCAGGACAAAACCCTCAGAGAAGGAAAGCCCCAAGCTCTCGGTCACAAGGGAAAACAGGGAACCGTGTGGAAAATGTTAAAAGGCAGGTCCCACACCCAAAACTGATAGGATATCATGTGCACTTCAAGTGGTAAGTGAGTTTGGCCGAGTTCAACGTGATGGCATACACTGGGCAATGCGTGTCCAGCAGATGAGAGAGAAAACGGATTACATCGCATGAGTAACGGTCGAGCAAATTACCCGCGCGATATAGATGGAGCTGGATGCTCCAAATCAATGACAGAGAATTAACCTGATGGATGACTAGATTCGACAGGAAAATAGACTGAGGCACATAAAGATTTGAGGTCCGACATGACTAATAAGCTGGCAGAAGAATCAGTTTCGCGGGCAAATCCTAGAGTAAGCGAAATAATGACCGTTCAAAAGAAAACTATCACTCGGTTCGTAAGGTGACAAGTGGCCACCTCCCTATGCAGCGTTACACAACGATGACGACGTAGAGCAAGGGAATTCCAGCAGATAGAGGCAGGAAATACAGAGAGCCGGGAAGAGGAAATGAACAGTCAGGGAGCATATTGGCATTAAGCCACAAATAGACAAAGAACAGGGGGAACAGAAGTAGAGAAGGAAGTGAATTGCAGAGAATAGAGAAGCTCAGCTGACTTGCAGAGCAAAGGTAGCATTGAGTAGACAAAATAGAGAGAGTTCAAGAGTCTGTAAACTCCAGAGAAGGCTTGAGAGGTTCAAGCAACTCCTTTGTGTACACCTATTAGCTATTGAGTACCAAATTTGACTCATACTACTGAGACCAGTCGAGGTCGAGATTCAATGAGGGGGAGTCTGTGTACTCTAGAGGCTTAGGCAGTCCAAGTATCACCCTATTGATCATCATCTGTTAAGTGAGACTCAAATTGAGCTCCTTATTGTAAAATCTCTACTTTAAGACACAATAGAAAAGGCCACCACTAAAGCTAGACTAGGAGATGTAGCCCAGGAGGATTAGGTGAACTCCTTAATAAATTTGTTGTGTTCTATATTTTCTTACTTTGTTTCTCTTACTATTTCAAGTGTCTGTGTATTTCACAATATTATCGATCCGTTTCTTAAAATAACATAGACACACCCCAACACATGAGTCTATATTACCTTCATTAATTCACTAAGATCATTCACAATTGATTTTCAGATCAAGTGGTATTAGAGCTCCTAGGTTGTTTAAGGTTAGACAAGCTTGTGCTGGATTTTGTTGTTGAATGATAACTAGATAAAAGCTTAAATTAGGAGAAGGAGAGCTAGTCAAAACTAACCCTGAGATTGGAAGAGTCTATCCTTAGAAGAAAATGTCAGAAGAAAGTCCCTTGGGGCCAGACCCTCAATTTATAGACAGTTTCTTGGCCATGAGGTCCATGGTAGAGGAAGTGTATAAGGACTTTAGGAAACATAAAGATGAGAATTCATCAGGCTCCAAACAAGATAAAGTAGAAGAAGAATCTCTCCTCCATGACCACTCAAAAGGTAAAGGGAAAGAAGAAAGATTTCTCACACCTCCTAATAGCCC
Source organism: Pinus taeda (assembly GCA_000404065.3). NCBI lineage: Eukaryota > Viridiplantae > Streptophyta > Pinopsida > Pinales > Pinaceae > Pinus > Pinus taeda. The sequence continues at coordinate 219,807 of APFE031680171.1, read as the reverse complement.
TGAACATAAAAAGAAGGCATCCTTAATTAAATAAGATGTTAAATTCAATTTACCGATATATGATGGAGAGTTGAATGCAAAGAAGCTGGATAATTGGATGAGACAAATTTATGTGCATTGCAAAGTGCATAGTATCGACTCAGACAAGAGTAAGATTCAGCTGGCCAACCTACACCTCAAAGGATTGCCTTGGTATGGTGGGAAGGTAGGACACAAGCTGACATGAAGAAACATGGTAATATTCTTTCTCTCTAGAGTGAATTTGTTTTTGCAATCAAAAAATAGTTCTATCCACTAGCTTACATGTAGCAAGTCATGATGAGCTAGCAAACTCTTCGCCAATTGAAAGGGCAAAGTGTACAGGGTTACACTCAAGAATTTAGGAAGACAGCTTTGATTCTAGAAATTTCATTAGACTCACCTGAGACTCTGTTGAAGTACATAGGGGGTCTACACAGCTACTTGAGGCACACTATCCTCATGTTTAATCCCACTAGTATAGATGAGGTATCTATTCAAGCTACACATCTAGAAGCTAGAGCAAGGAATGGGAACCCAAAAGTTGTTGGATCATCCAAACCCATTGCAAGCAAGAATAAGGAAAAAATAAAATAGAAATGGAAAGAAAGGAAGGCCAATACTGCACAAAAGAAAAAGTCTTCATGCACTCACTATGAAAAGGATGGGCATGATGATGATCATTGTTGAATGTTGCATCCGGAGCTGAGACCTAAGAAGTTCGAGGGCAAAAAGAAGAAGACTGTTGTAGCTATTCAAAAAGATTTGGCGTCGAACTCAGGAGATGAAATAACCATTGCAGCCACAGGTATAAGAGGTAAAAATTCTGAAGCATCTACTAGTAATTTTGCACAATCTATTAATGATGAAGAGAATGAGAGAAAAATGCATGAGTTTTTCCATATTCGAGTTGTTTCCAAACATCAAAAGATTGATACTTTGTTTGATAATGGCTCACAAGTAAATTTAATTTCTGAAGCAATTGTAAAGAAGTTGGGATTACTAACTACACCTCACAAGAAACCGTACCCATTAGGTTGGTTAAGTGATAAAGCACAACTACAAGTGACTAGACAATGTAAACTTAAGTTTTCTTTTGGGTCAGCATTTGCAAATGAGGTTGAGTTAGATATAATTCCTCTAGATATATGTGGAATTGTTTTAGGAAGCCCTTACTTGTATGATAGAAAAGCTATTTTCTATAGAGTTGAGAACAAGTATCTACTCGTTAAAGATGGAATCAAATACTTTGTAAGAGCTCATAAGCTCAACAATAATTATACTCTCATAAACTCATGGTAGATGAAACGAATTGTAAATTCATGCAAACAATTTTTACTGATGGTTGTATAGGAAAAGCAACCTGATAAAACCAATGTATTTGAGGGTTGTGATGCTAAACAACAAGCTGATTTAGAAAGTTGGTTCAGAGTATGATATCTTGTTTCAAGAACCTAAAGGTCTACCACCCAAAGAGGAAATAGTGCATGATATTAATTTGTAGCAAGATGCTCCATTGCTTAACATTGGGATGTACAGGTTGTCCACTTTAGAGAATGTAGAAATCAAGAAGCAGGTGCAGGAGTTGCTCGAGAAGATGTTCATCAGACCTAGCACATCACCATGTGGGTCACCAATTGTTTTGGTGAGAAAGAAAGATGGCTTGTGGAGAATGTGCATTGATTATTGAGCACTGAATAATATAACGATAAAAAATCGTTATCCCCTTCCTCGCATAGATGATCTACTAGATTAGTTAAAGGAAGCTATTTATTTTTCCAAGTTAGACTTTCATAGTGGACATCATCAGGTCAGAGTTGCAGAACAAGATGCATGGAAGACTGCTTTCAAAACAAAGCAGGGATTGTATGAGTGGTTGGCTATGCCTTCTGGCCTAACTAATCCTATTGCTACTTTCATGAGAATAATGAATGATGTATTGAGACCTTTTCTTGATGATTTTGTTATTGTATATCTGGATGACATTCTTATATTTAGCGAAACATCGGAAGAACATTTAAAGCATGTTAAGCAGACACTAGATGTTTTGAAAATAGAAAAACTTTATGTTAAACTCTCAAAATGTGAATTTGGCAAAACATCTTTGAATTATTTGGGACATATAGCAGGGGGTGGTGAATTGAAGATAGATCCCTCTAAATTTGCAGTCATTATAAAATGTCCTAAACCAAAATCTGCTACAGAAGTGAGAAGCTTCTTAGAAGTAGCACAATATTGGAGAAAGTTCATTTTCAGCTTTTCCTTAATTGCAACTTCCTTACATGCCTTGACAGGATTGAACATGGTGTTTCAGTGGGGAGGCAAACAGCAGAAAGCCTTCGACACCTTGAAAGAAAAGATTAGTATAGCAGCAATACTAGCACCGCCACATCTTCAAAGACCATTTGAGATCCAAACAGATGCCAGTGACTATGCCATGGGAGCAGTGTTCATACAACATGGTAAACCCATATGTTATCATTCTGAGACATTTAATTCTGCAGTAGTTAACTATCCAACATATGATAAAGAATTGTACGCAGTAGTACAGAGTGTGAAAAAGTGGAAACATTACTTAATGGGCAAAGAGATAGTCATACATACTGATCATCAACCACATTCTAATATCTTACACTCCAAACTAAGTTGCAAAACATCAAGACATTATAGGTGGATGGGTTTCTACAATAGTTTGATTTAGTCATTAAGATTCTAAAAGGGGGCCATACCCAATAAAGTTGCAAATATTTTCTCTAGACCTATTATAAATGGCATCCAACTTATTACTTAAGATTAATTCGTACGGACATGGAGCATACATTGAACAATATGCTCAAGATATAGATTTCAAGAATGTAATGGCAAATTTAAGTCCAAGGCAAACGGAAAAAAGTAAAGGGAGAATTGGATTATCACATTAAGGACCACTTATGTATCATTCTTGGAAGCTATACATTCCGCAAACTGAAAGGTGTAAAGATTAATTTGGAGAAGGCACACACTTCTCTAATATCAGGTCACTTATGGCGGTAAAGTAAAATGGATTGCTACAGGTGGCCAAGATTTTTTATTTGGCCAACAAATGATTTGAGACGAGTTTCTAGATATGTAAGAGGGTGTTAACACATGATGTGACTAAAAGCAAAGCCTAGCAATTAGAAACTAGGCCTTGTACACTCCAGTTGCCAGTTCCTTCTTCATCCTTGGGAAAGTATTTCCCATGACTTTGTTGAGGACTGATCCTAATCTAGAAAGGTCGTGACTATTTATATGTTGTTGTGCATAGGTTCAACAAAATGTGTATTTTGATACCTTGTAATAAACAGATTACAGATGAAGAAACTACAAAGTTGTTCTTTCAGCATGTATGGGTTCATTTTGGATTACCCACTTCCATTGTATCTGATCGAGACACCTAATTTGTTGGGAAGTTTTGGTCGAGTCTGTGTGAACTGATGGACACTAGACTGAAGAAAAGCACAACCTTTCATCCACAAATAGATGACCAGACAGAAGTGGTCAACAGGACAGTGATCCGGTTGCTCAGAGGCTATTACAGCAAGCATCCCAAACTTTGAGATGAACATTTTTGTTATGTGTAGCATGCTTACAACTGAGAAAAACATTCTTCTACATAGATATCTCCTTTTGAGACTTGTTTTGGTTTCACACCAAGGTGTCCCTTGGATTTTGTCTTTGGTAAAGACATAGCAGTTGATGGACAGAGTGATGTGGACAAGGCAACCAAGTTCATTGAACAAATCCAAGAGATTCACTAGGCAGTACATGAACAGCTAGAAAAGAGCCAAGCCAAATACAAGGTAAGGCATGACAAGCATCGAATGGAGCATAGTTTCCAAGTTGGTGATCAAGTCTGGCTGTGTATCAGCAAATATAGAATGCAAGGCGAAGGTAAAAAGATAAAACCAATAAGGTATGGACCTTTCAAGATACTTGAGAAAATTGGTGAGAATGTTTTTTGCCTTAATTTACCAGCTTACATGCACATCTACTCAGTCATTAATGCAGACAGCTTGAGACTATTTGAACCTTCATTAATTGAAGATCCTGAAGAGTAAAGTCAATTGCCTTCTATTAATTATCTGTTACCTAAATATCTCAATGAATTGTAGGAAGACACAGTTCTGAACAGGAAGGTGAGAACAACGCGTAGGGTAGATGTTGAGTACCTTGGGATTGGACTCAAGGGTTCAAAGCCAAGCAGTGAAAAATGGATAGAGAATGGAAAACTGAGATAGTTATATCCTCACTTAGTCAATGCTTGAAAACCAACTTTTGGTGGTCCAAAAGCTTTTTCAGTGGGAAGGTCGTGATCTAAATTGGATCCTTAAACATTTCTCATGACTGTTTCAAAATTATGTTAGATCAAATCTTATGAATAACAAGTATCAGAAATGACCTCTAGACAATGGCAATTTTGGCCTGCATAGAGAAATGCGGACCCTTGGTCAAAGCATGCTGATCGTTGGCCCATGGAGACCGCGCATGGATGTAAATTGGCAATCGGAAGCCCGGATCGAGAAACAGAGGAAGTTTCTGGTATCGCAAGAAAAAACCCTCTGAGAAGGAAAGCCTCGAGCGCTTGGTCACGAGGGAAAGCAGGAGATCGTGTGGAAAACGTCAGAAGGCAGGTCCCATGCCCAAAAATGGCAGGATATCGCGTGCACTTTGAGCAGTAAGTGGGTTTGGCCGAGTTCAGCATGATGCCATACACCGAGCGATGTGTGTCCAGCAGATGAGAGAGTAAACCGCTTACATCGCGTGAGTAACGGTCAAGCAACTTACCCGCATGATATAGACGGAGATAGTAGGATCTGGAGGCTCCAGATCAATAGCAGAGAATTAACCCAATGGATGACTAGATTCGATGGGAAAATAGACTAAGGCACATAAAGATTTGAGGTCCGGCATGACCGATGAGCTAGCAAAAGAATCAGTTTCATGGGCAAATCCTCGAGTAATGAAAATAATGACTGTTCAAAAGAAAAATGACACTCAGTCCGTAAGGTGACAAGTGGCCACCTCTTTGTGTAGCGTTACACAACAATGAAGATGCAGAGTAGGAGAATCCTAGAGAACAGAGGTAGGTGATCCAGAGAGCTGGGAAGAGGAAGTGAATAGTCAGGGAGAAAATTGACTTTAAGCCATGAACAGACAAAGAACAGGGGGAATAGAAGTAGAGAAGAAAGTGAATTGCAGAGAACAGAGAAGTCGAGCTGACCTGCAAAGCAAAGGCAACATCGAGCAGACAGAACAGAGAGAGTTTGAGAGTCTGTGCACTCCAGAGAAGGCTTGATAGGTTTAAGCAACTCCTTTGTATAAACCTGTCAAGTATTGAGTACCAAATTGGACTCATACCACTGAGACCAGTCGACATCGAGATTCAGTGAGGGGGAGTCTCGTACTCTAGAGGCTTGGGGGATCCAATTACCACCCTACTGATCATCATATGTTAAGTGAGACTCAAATTGAGCTCCTTATTATAAAATCCCTGCTTTAAGGCACAATAGGAAAGGCCACCACTGAAGCTAGACCAGGAGATGTAGCCCAAGAGGATTGGGTGAGCTCCTTATTAAATTTTTTGTGTTCTGTATTTGCTTACTGTGTTCCTCTAACTTTTTTAAGTGTCTGTGTATTTCACAATCTTATCGATCTGTTTCCTAAAATAACATAGACACACCCCAACACATGAGTTTGTAATACCTTCATTAATTAACTGAGATCATTCACGAGTGATTTTCATATCAAGAATGGACGAGATGGAAAAGTTTATAAGCATAAAGCTTGTCTTGTTGCTAAGGGATTTTCACAAGTTGAAGGCATTGACTATATTGAAACCTTCTCCCCTATTTCCAAAATGAACTCTATCCACCTTGTTCTTTCCCTTGCTGCCTCTTTCAAATGGGATGTCCATCAGATGGATGTTAAATCTGCCTTCTTGCATGGGGACTTGCATGAAGAAATCTATATGGAACAACCTACTGGCTTTATACAAACAAACTCCAGCCTTGTTTGTCAGCTTAAGAAATCCTTTTGTGGTCTCAAGCAAGCTCCTCAGGCTTGGTATGCCAAAATGGATAGCTTTCTTTTAGAAACTGGTTTTTCTAGGTGTCATTCTGACAATATTGTCTACACCAAGAAAGTGGGAAGGCCTCTTATCATTCTTGTTCTTTATTTTGGTAATCTTATCCCTACTGGTAGTGATCCCAACCTTATAAACCATGTGAAGTCCAGCCTTAAAAAGGAGTTTGAAATGACAGACTTAGGACACTTGCATTATTTTCTTGGTCTTCAGGTCTTGCGATCCAAGGAGGGTATTTCCCTTTCCCAGTCCAAGTATGATTGTGATCTTCTATGCCGTTTTCACATGGAACACTGTAAGCCAACCCCTTCTCCTTTTCTATCTGGACCCAAAATTTGAGTCACTTGTACTTCCCCTCAAGTTGATGCTACCTTATACCGTCAACTTGTAGGAAAACTTTTGTATCTGACCCATACTCATCCTGACCTTTCCTTTGTTGTTGGCCTTATTGCTCGGTTTATGCAAAACCCACATGAAAGTCATTGGAAAGCAGCTAAAAGAATACTTCATTATGTTCGAGGTACAGTTCAATTTGGGATTCATTACAGTGCAAAATCATCTCCTTTGTTGGTTGGTTTCACTGATTCTGATTGGGTTGGTGACCCTGATGATCGAAAGTCTACTCCAGGTTATGTATTCACTCTTGGTTTAGGACCTATTACATGGGCTTGCAAGAAACAAAGTACCATTTCTCTTTCTTCAGTAGAAGCAGAGTATCGTTGTGCTGTAGAAGCTATTAAGGAAGCACTGTGGCTTCGTCAGATCTTGTCAGAGTTTGCCTTTCAGTAGTAGCATCCGACTACACTTTGGTGTGATAATCAAAGTGCCATTAAACTATGCAAAGATCCAGTCCAACATCAGCACAGCAAACACATTGAACTGCACATGCACTTCATCAGAAAGCTCATTCACGACCATGTCCTTGAAGTGAAATATTGTTCAACAGATGATCAAGTTGCAGACATCTTTACAAAGGCTCTCACAGAGACAAAGTTTACTAAACTTCGATTTATGGTTGGATTTCAGGAAGTTGTCATTGGGGGGGTAGGCTCTAATGCCTCCTTCCTTCTCCTATTGTGTCATATTTGTACATCCTTCAATCCTATCCCAAGTTGTTCTTAAGGGGGGATGTTAGGAAATTCTGACACATAAGAAATCGTTAAGTATAACTTGGTCTAGTGTAGAGTTAGGTAAAGTGTGTTTCTTTACTATGTAATTTTATAACTTACAATATGACGGTCACGATATGTTGTGATCCAACTGTTCATTCTCTCCTTTGTATTATCGACACTTGATCCGTGGCTTAACACCCAATTGGTCCATGATCTCTATTTAAAGAGAATGGAGGGTCATTTGTAGGGTAACCATTAATGAGAGAAGCTTCTGTAAATTTTCATTCTTTTATTAATAAATTGCCTGAAGTGGCCGTGTTGGGTCAGGCCGTGGACTGTTTCCCTCTTTAAGGGTTTTAACCATGTCAACAATACTGATGTATTGATCTGTGATCTATTTGTGAGTGGTGGCCTTTGGTGTTCTTTCTGAGGAACTTACCCTATAAATTCCTACATACATAAGAGCATACCACTAAAAAATGCCCATCCCTTCCTGGGATACAATCCATTTACAAAGGAGGTGCTGAAACAAGTGATTTTCCGCAAGTGAATAGGAAGCCATCATGGAGAGGGTCAAATCGAAATTTTTATCAACAACTTAAGTTACAAGGATTTGCCCAAAATCAGTCATGGAACTCTACTACATATTACCTTTCATGGCTTTCACAACCACCTAAAAACTCTCCTTGGAACCAGGGATGGAAAGGAAATTTTTATGGGAATGTATTCCAACCTCAAAATCCACCATAATCCTAGTATCAATGCCCACCTAACATGCCTTATACATCTAATATTCCTCCATTTTAGAAAGGATATAATCCAACCTATTATCAGAAACCCTCATTTCCATTACCTCCATTACATCGACTCCTACGTCTACCTTTAAGCTCCAATTCACCCTCACAACGGGCACAACAACCATTTAATCCACCTCGACCAACTAAGCTGCCTGCACAACTTGTTTCTAACCCCAATAATAGACCTCCACAACCTGTGAAAAACTAGGAATTACAACCTTTCCCTACATATGTTATTATTGCTTTCCATGTCAATGAAATTCAACTAAGATCAGGGAAAACAATTAATAAAGAAAAATCAACTGTAATTATTGAAGAGGAGGATCCTCAAGTGGAACTTGAGGATAAGGCTCAGCCAAGAAAGCCTCCTTACCCAAAAAGATTGTTTGCCAAGCAAACAAAAAATCCCATGTAAAATGATTTGGAATCCAAATTAAGGAATGCTTATATAAAAATACCTTTACTGTAAGTTATTAAGGACATTCCTATTTACACTAAGAATGTTAAGCATATTTGCATAAAAAATCCAGGAAGAAAGAAAAATAAAAATTAGAATGTGAAAATAATGAGCCAAATGACAAAAATGATATCTGGTTTTCTGCTAAAACATAATAATCTAGGGACCCCCGTACTCGCAATAGAATGGAACTATTTTACCAAATAATCTTGTAGAATTAGGAGCAGTCATCAATTCTATGACAATTGACACTATGACATCACTACAACTACAAGGAGTTAGGCCTACACCCATAGTGCTAGAGATGGAGGATATGTCCATTGTTAAGCATGTGGGGATCCTAGAATACATAGTGGTAGCAATAGCTTCCTGGGAATATCGAATTGATTTCGTTGAAATTTCTCCAAAGACTTCTAAACCCGGACATCCAGTCATCTTAGGCCAACCTTCATTGGCCACTATTGAAGTTTTCATTAAGTGCAGAAATGGGGAAATGATTATTTCTAATGGACTACAAAATGAGGCATTAATTATTTTTCCACCTACCCAAATGGCCACGGAAGTACCCTTTTGGTTAGAGAAATCAAGCATTAGGGGAATTTTGATGTCTAAAATGGGCCTCCTAAGAAAAAAGTACAACCAAAATAAACTTTATAAGAACCAATAGTATTCTAGATGATGATGTCAACCACGGGGGATGATTCACCATTTTTGAAGTAAAAATTAAATCGATTAGAAAATTATAAAATAATAAAACTAATTTTTCATTTCACATTTTCAACTTATCTCCCTATGGTTTTATTCAAATTTCAAGCGAAAGTACTTGTTGGATGAAAAATTTAATTCCTCATCCAAGGATTACCTATGTTGCATACTTTCTATGTACCCTACTACACGAAAAATAAGAAATACATGAAAAAACATGATTGCAATCATGCTTTTCATGTATTTCTCATTTTTCTTGTAGCAAGGTCCATTGAAAGTATGGAACATGGGTACTCCTTGGATGAGGAAACAAATTCTATATCCAACGAGTGTTTTTGCTCGAAATTTGAGTAGACCAATACGAATATAAGTTGAAAATACGAGTTGAAAAATTAACTTTTTCTTTTTGTTCCTCTAAAATTTGATGATGTAATCTAATCTCATTTTATTATTTCCATTATTATTTTATAATTTCTTTAGGAGGCACATTTTAGACATTAAAATTGCCCTAATGGGGACTTCAGGAACAACCAAAGGAACATATTTTGTAGCAGTTTTTGTCTCATATTAATTGCATCGATTATCCTGTTTATTTTAATGGTTATCATCTTATTTTTAGCAATGAATTTCAGGATAGTTGTCACCCTACTATATTTTCATCATTCACTATGGCAACTTTAGAAGGAAACAATGAAGTAAGTACCGAGCCCATTGAAATTAGTGCTAGAAAAACACTGTATATTGGTACAAAACATAAACAATAGGTGTTGAGTATGGTTCAAAAGCATTCTAGAGCATTTGCTTGGGATTATTTGGACATGAAAGGTATCCAGACACTTGTATACATAATATTTATACAAATGAAAAAATTAGACCTATTAGGCAGCCAGAGAGACGAATGAATCTAGCTCTAAAAGAAATTGTTAAGGATGAATTGAAGAAACTTTTAACTGCAAATTTAATTTACCCTATTTCTAACAATAAATGGGTGTCACCCTTGGTGGTAGTCCCAAAGAAAAATGGGAAATGGTGAAATTGCGTAGACTACTTAGAGCTTAATAATGCTACTTGGCAGGACTATTTTCCTTTACCTTTTATTCATTAGGTACATGATACATTGACAGGGAAAAAGTATTTTTCTTTTTTGGATGGATATAGAAATTATATCCAAATTCAAATAGCCCTAGAAGATCAAGAGAAGATTACCTTTACCTACTGATGGGGCACCTTTGCCTACCAAATTCTTCCTTTTGGTTTATGTAACACTCCAGCTACCTTTCAATGCGTTGTTTTGGCTATCTTTTCTGATTTGATACATGACTGTGTAGAAGTCTATATGGATGACTTCATAGTATATGGGGATGATTTTCATCAAGCCTTGGAGAACTTGGAAAAGGTATTGATTCATTGTCAAGAAGCTCATTTGTCCCTTAGTAGTATTAAATGTAAAATGATGCAAACTAAGGGGATTGTCTTGGGACATCACATATCACATGAAGGGATAAAAGTAGACCCTATGAAGATAAAGGTAATATCACATATTCCAATTCCCATGTCACAAAAATAGGTAAGAAGTTGCTTGGGACATGTAGGGTATTATAGGATATTTATTGAAAATTTTACTAAAACTGCAGCACTTATGTTTAAATTGCTTACGAAAGATGTTGACTTTTTATGGGACACTAATTGTCATATTTCTTTTCAGGAACTGAAGGATAAATTGACAACTGCTCCAGTATTGCGAGGGCCTAACTAGTCTCTCCCATTTCACATTTTCATAGATGCATCAGAAAATTCCCTTGGAGCTGTGTTGGGTCAATGGGAGGATCACTTTCCTTACGCTATTTACTTTGTTAGAAAGAATCTCTCACTTGAAGAATTAAATTATATAGTTACTGAAAAGGAATTATTAGAGGTCATTCATGCAATTAACAAATTTAGGTATTATATTACTAGTTATGAGACTTTCGTCCATATGATCATTCTACCATTAAATTTATTATGAATAAGCCTATTAATAATGGTAGAATTATAGGATGGTTACTTTTGTCATAGGAATTTAACATGATTGTGATTGATAGGTGTGGATGAGACAATTTGGCTGAAAATTTCCTATCCCAAATGAACATTACCCAAGATAGAGATTTAGTACCAATTTCGGATTATTTTCTAGATGAAGAATTGTTCATTGTTTCAACCTTTACTTTATGGTTTGCTGACATGGATAACTACCTGGCGTTATGGAATATGCCACAAAATCCTTCGGCCAGGGGAAAACATAATATTGTACAACGAAGTTCTAATTATTCTTGGATAGATGAGGACTTGTTCTACACAAGAATTGATTTGATTATGCGAATATGTGTGCGGGAATATGAGATGTTTGATGCTCTGAAGGATTCCCACAATGAGCCTTGTGGTTGGAAATTTATGGATAAAAGGATAAATTATAAGGTTCTCAATGTGGGCTACTATTGGCCCACACTTTTTAAAGATTCCAAAAGGTTTGTTTCAAGTTGTGATTCCTGCCAAAGAATGGGGAGGCAAGTTTTAGCAGATGAAATTCCTCCCCAAAAGAAGATATTAGTGGAACCTTTGGAGAAGTGGGCATTGGATTTTGTGCGACCCATCTATCCCATGTCCAAGAAAAGGAGATACATATTGGTTTGTACTGATTACGTGATGAAGTGGGTAGAAGCCAAGGCTTTACATTCTTCTTTTGAGAAAGCAATGGTAGATTTCCATTTTGAGGATATCTTCACTTGATTTGGGGTGCCTAGAGAGATTGTTATCGATCAAGGAAAACAATGCATGTCCAAACTAGTGAATGTCATTAATGAACAATATCATATTAGGCATCAAAAGTCTACCCCATACCACTTCCAAGCAATTGGACAGGTGAAATCTATAAACAAATTCTTGGAATCTATCCTCACTAAGACAATTCATCCTCGCCATGGTGATTGGGCTGACAAGATACCCGAGGCATTGTGGGCTTACCAAATAACTTGGAGGAATGTGACAGGTTACACACCTTATGAGTTAGTATATGGGAAACAAGTGTTGATTCCCATTGAATTTCAGGTAAAAACATTTCGGACCACCACTCAATTGTTAATGAATCTAAATGAAGCCCAAAAGCAAAGGTTACTACAACTGAATGAGCTTGAAAAAATCAGGCAGGATGAATTTCAACGGACTATGTTAGTACAAGACTAGAGAGCTCGGTGGCATCACAAGTAAATTAGGAAAAAGGTCTTTCAATTAGGAGATTTGGCACTGCTATATGATAGTAAATTTAAACATTTTAAAGGGGAATTTCAAACTAGGTGGTTGGGACCTTATGAAGTGGAAGAGGTCTTTGATCATGGCTTTGTTAGAATAAAAACTATTGATGCTGATCAGACCCCATTTGTGGTGAATGAGCATCAACTGAAGATATACCACCGATCACTCTCTCACCAAGAATTTTTGCTGGAAGGAATGTGAGATCCAGAAATGGAGTCGGTTCAAGAGAAGGATCCAACTCCTACTGGTTCTTCAAATTGATTTTCTTTATAGTTATATATTTATATTTATGTATATAGTATAAATTAACAGTGGGCTGACACTTTTGTTTTCCTCCAGAACTCACAAACAATAAAGGGGAAATCTTTCAAGGGTAATTGTATTCCTTTAACCAGACTTGACAGATTATTTATGGAAAATGACAATTTGGAGTCGTCTTTGAATGTTTCAGACTCCCAAAAATTGAATGTTTCGTGCAAAGACTAATCCAGTATCATAAATATTAATGGAACAATGGTAGTTAGGGATTTTTTTAGTACATAATTATTCTTTCCCAGGCTCAGCAGAATAATTACAGAAACGAAACACTCTGGAGTCTTCTTTTGTGCATTTCAGACTATGTAAAAGTGAAATTCCCCAGGAAATAATCATTCCAAGCCTGTTCAAAATCCATGGGATGATGTTTCATATTTTGTATGATAATCAAAAGGAAATTTTTTCCGTCAAGATGTATGAGATATTCAAGGAAAAAATAATAATAACATAAAAGGGGATAATAATAACATAAAAAACATAAAACACAAGAAAAAGGGTATTAAACCACATATAAATATAACAAATGATATTATTAGGTTAGATAATAATATAAAAAACACAAACAATATATTCGAAAATCACAGTAATCTAATTAACAACAATAAAGTCATAAATATTTCTTCTTATAAGTTGAAAAAAGAAGAAATTGAAGTCCTAGACAAAGGACTCAACTTTGCCTTGCTATCAAGCTTATATTAAATTAGAATCTCATCATTAATAATACATCAAACTTCCTAAGTAACTAAGAAACTCGCTAGAACTGAATAAAATAAATAAAAATAAAACTAAAATAATCAAAATTAGCATAAAATTACAATTAGATAAAATACTTAATACATAAGCAATCAACTCAAGAAATCTATTAACAACTATAATAATTACATACATGTATAATAAATAAAATTAACTTTAATTTATCAAAATATTATAAGAATATTATAATATGAAAGTGAAACTCCCCTTTTTCCCCCAACCTTGGGTTTAATATGCTATCAAGCTTTTATTAAATTAGAGTCTCAACATTAATAATACATCAACTTCCTAAGTAACTAAGAAACTCGCTAGAATTGAATAAAATAAATTAAAATAAAACTAAAACAAATAAACAAAATTAGCGTAAAATTACAATTAGATAAAAACTTAATACATAAGCAATCAACTCAAGATATCAATTAACAACTATAATAATTACACACATGTATAATAAATAAATAATTAACTTTAATTTATCAAAATATTATAGGAATAATAAAAAATCATCCTTACCATAGGATCTTTTTAGGAATTCACTAACAATCGTATAAGCCTAGAACACAACATTAAATAATACATTAAACTCATAAGAAACTAAAAACTTGTAAAAAATTAAACATATATAAACTAAATTACTATAAGTTACAATTAACTAAAACATAATTATTAGAAAAAATATAACCAAAAAACTTATTATAAAAATAATGCACTTAAATGTAATTAATAAAAAACTTTAATAGTTATATACATGTATAATAAAATTAAAAAAGAGCTTTAACAAAAATAAAAAAGAGCTTTAATATTTCAGGATAATTATAAATATATTAAAATATTAAATATCTGGTTAATTCTTAATCATTAAGTTGGTCGGCTCTCAGACTTGACATCTCAACCTAACCTTATTTATCTCTACTGTCTCTCTCCTTTTGTAAAAACAAGTCCTGATGATGAGTCTTAGTCTAGACTCGAAACGTCGACAAAAGCAAAGATGAAAACTGTGGAATATCCGAGTTCAGATTCTAAAAAACACATGCAATTGCTTCTGCCCAATACTCATTAGACAAGTTTCATCCTTTCAACATGCTCCTTGTCATATTCATAACGGTTTTGTTCTTTCTCTTCGCTACACCATCCTGCCGCGGTGTGTATATAGTTGTAAATTGTCTTATGATTCCATGTTGTTCGTAGTAATCATGGAATGCCTTCGAATCATATTATCCAACGCAATCTGACCTCAAAACCTTGATCTGTCAATCACTTTGGTTCTCTGCTAAGGCTTTGAATTCTTCGATCTTTGCAAAAGTTTCAGACTTCTGCTTCAAGAAGCAAACACAAGTGCTTATGCTATAATCATCAATGAAAATGAGAAAGTAACAACTTCCACCAAACAATTGTGCCCCCATAGGTCCACACAAGTCTATATGCACTAGCTCAAGAGGTTTCTTTGCTTTGTATGCAACTCCCTTTGGAAAATTTTCACGGTGTTCCTTTCCCAAGATGCAACACTCCCAAGTAATAACAGTTCTTTGATGGGAGGTAATCCTCTAACCATCTGTTTCTACTGCAACAATCTTAAACCAAAAAAGTGCAAATGTCCAAACCGAAAGTGCCATAACCAATAATCATTAGAACATGCAACTGTAAATGAATTGACCTTATCACTTTAATTCATAATTAGAGGAAAGAGTATGCTCCTCGTCATCTGCACCATTTCTACCAGTGGCTTGCTTGGGGGCTTGTCATATATAATACACTTTTGTCCTTAAAAGATAACTTTGTATCCCTTTTGTGTCAATTGACCAAACTTATTAAATTATGTTTGATACCATGAACATAATATACCTCTAAAATTGTCTTTGGCTCCCCCTCCTTGGTCGTAACCTTGACCACTCCTTTGTCATCTACATCCAGAGCCTTGTCAGCCTCCAACTTTACCTTTGTCTTCACTAATTGATCCAAATTTGTAACCAAATTCTTGTTGCCTGTCATGTGGTTACCACAACCACTCACTAATAACCACACATTATTAGAAGGTTCATGCATGGTATGGCAAGCTAGGAATATGGAGTTAGTACTCTCTATAGTACCATTAGCTCTCTGGTTTCCTTAATCAACTATCATCTTCCTGCAATCACAGACATAGTGACCAAATTTATTGCAATAATAACATCTCACCTTTGATTTGTCATCTCTTTGATTATTGTTGAAGCTTCTGCAGTTGCTTCTACTTTCATGTTCATGCACTTCTCAACCATCTCTCTGACCGCCATGTCTTCTGCCTCATGCTCAGTTTCTAGATCTACTTCTACCTCGACCTCTCTCTCTTGAAATAGAAACCCGACTTTTGAAAACGGTTTCTAAAATGGAATCTTTATTTCTGTCTATCCTTGTCTCATGTTATAGAAATGATCCCATCAATGATTCCAAATCCTTGGCTTCTTCTATGGCTACTACCACAACATCAAATTTGGTAGACAAAGATCTGAGGACCTTCTCAACAACTGTTTGATCTTTAATATCTTCACCGTAAATTTTTAACTCATTTACAACAGTCATGACCCAATTCATGAAAGAATCGATGTCATTTATCTCCTTGATGTGCAGACTTTCAAAATCTCTTCTAGTATTCTGCAACTTAACAATATTGACTTTGGCCATACCTTTATAGCTTGTCGCCAAGACCTCCCATGTTGTATCTGTTGAAGACGTTATCATAATTTTCTAGAACACTGCTCGGTCCACTCCATGTTGGATAAGCTGCAATACTTATGCATTCTTCCTTTTGTCTTTCTTTCATAGTCCCCTCTGCATTAATGTAGAGAGATTGTCCCATTGCTTCATCGTTAGGTTCTGAAAACCCAAACTCAACATGATCCCAAACATCATGAGACTTCAAAGTAGTCTCCGTCTTAATGACCCACATATCATAATCCTTCCATATAAAATGAAGAAATTATGACTAAAAACTTATTGACACCATTTTCAACAAAAAAAACTCCTCTTTAAAATAATAAAACCCTTCTGAAAAATTCCATGCACACTTTAAATAAACTACAAGGTTTTTTTTAATAAAAAAAACTTGAAAAACAAACCTTTATTAAACTTTCACATCAACTATGTATTGAAATACCTTTTTAAAAACCCCTTTTAAACCGACTTTATATTAAACCACCCCACTTTCAAAAAAAAATCGTTTTAAAAAATTTCAAAACAATCGTTTTAAAAAAGTTTCAAAACGAATGGTCACGTAAGAAATAAGTGAGCCAAGTGACTTGAGTTAGGTCAACTTCAATTAATGCTCACCGCCAAAAGTAATAAACTGCGCAAATACCCTGAGATTCAACTGAATCGAAGTTTTTACGAAATTGCTCAGATTATACACTAAGAAGGTGCGAATTTATAATTTTGCACCCATTTTTTTTTTTTAATTATTGGTTTTTTTTTTAATTTTGTTCTAGTTGGCTCTGTAAGGACTATAGGACTTGTGTTATGCTCTTGACCTGAGAGAAGGTATCAGAATACTAAATATGCGAAGAAATATATCAAGAACACAGAACAATAAGAAATAAAAGCATGTATTCAGAAATGAAAGCAATGTTCTCTTGCTCCAATAGCGCTGGGGTCAATTACAAAATAAGACAAGACCCTCCTACAGGGAAGTCTCTATCCTTTATATAGGATTCATACATGCAATACCACGGGTTAATACCATGGTTCTTATTAATACATCTATCTAATACCATGGCCCATTTGCAACTGTGTGGTCCCTTTTTTAAATACGGGTCAACCACTTACAATTATTAATATGGGCTTTATTGACTCTTTACTTAACTATAGGTTATAACTATGGCTCGACCCTATTACATAAATAGGGGGTTAGGGTTGGACCCTAACCCCCTGAGACCAACCCTAACCCCCTGTGATCTTTCTTAGATTTTAATCTTAATTTATTGGAAAGACAAGTAGAATAAGCACAAAATAACACAAATACCTTTCACACAATAATATGACTCTTCTGATCACACAAAAACTTGATGATTACAACAAACTCATTGAGGATATTTAAACATTTTCCAACTAAAAACTCTCTTTAAATAACTTGACATCAACCACACACTAAATTCGACTTTACTCAAAAGAAGACTTAACTGGACTTGAATCAACTTGACTCTCTAATTATAACTTCTTAATGTGTGATTAATTAGCTATTTTAACATCATTTTCCACTATAAAATTCATTTTAACAACCTAATCCTCCATTCTAGCTATTACACTCTATCAAAATCCAATATAATTATATTCAATAAAACAGACATCTAAAAATAAATAAAACCAAAACATACCTAAAAAAACAAAAATCAAAACATATCTCAAAAGAAAAAAGAAAAAAACATATCCGCAACAAAAACCATTCCAACACACAAAAGACCATTCCAACAGGCTTGCTCCTCCATTTGAAAATTATCCTTTATTAAATTCAAATAAAATTGTATTCTATGTACCTATCTACAATTTTATATACACTATTTTCTCGGTAAGATCAACAGAAAGGAAAACCATACTTGGACATAAATGAATAAATTGAATATAAATCGTTTATGCCATATCATACTAACTAGAAGAGTTTTGGTTAGACTTTTAATTACAGCATTGAACTAAAGATGTCAATTAAATCAAGAAGCAGGGACATAGATTCAAATGTGAGTCTTGCATGTCAAAATAAATAGCAATCAAGTCATACCTAGGTTTCCTTAAGATTAGTTTGTTGGAATTGCAGAGGCTACCCATGGAGACGAGGACCTGGGTTAGGGCCTATTGCAGAGAATAGAGACATAATTTGCCTCATAGAAACACATGAGCATGAAGGGTGCAAGACACCTTTGTTTGAAGAATACTAGAAGATGGCAGTCTGGAACAAGGCATCAGGGAATGGCAAAGGGCACAGGGGTATCATGGTTTTAGTAAGGGAGAAATAAAGTTGTCTCATTCAGTTAGAAAAATAAAACTCAAATAAGAAATTCATCTGGTTTAAAATATCAGAAAATGGAAACCACATCAGAATTACATGATGTTATTTTGCGTTGCAAGTTTCAAAAATCTACAAAGGTAGAGGGCTTGACCATAAAGATCCATTTGCAGCCTTAAAAGCGAATATTGCAACATATTCGTAGTTAAGTGAAGTCCTTATAGTGGGTAATTTCATGTTAGTACTACAAGTGAGCAAGCTAGCATTCTTTGCTATAAAGATGATTGCGACCCTATTTGGCTTATAGAAGAGAGTAATCATCAGTGGGAAAGAATTTCAGAGGACAAGGCTTGCAATCTCTTTGGTGAAAAATTGCTTACTCTGTGTGGGGCCTTTGATTTAGTCATTTGCAATGGCTTGACTAGATGGGCAAAGTCCGGTAATTTCACTTGCAATACTTACAATGGAGCAAGTGTAGTAGATTATGTAATTTGCTCGCATGGTTTGTGTGACAAAATGGAGGAAGTTTTGATTAGAGATGAGTTGGGGGACTTAAAATCGGATCACGAGCCAATATATTTATGTTTCTTTTGGACTAGAAAGAAACAATTAGAGTCAAAAATTCAGCATGTCCAACAAAATCTCTCACAAGGCAAAATTCTTTTGGCTCCAGAAAATTGTAATACCTTCAAAATGTCGCTAGAGAGGCTCTTCGAGAAGGAGAAACTCACAATTCACGGCCTTCATAGTCATGAAATAACACATTTAATTCAATGCGCACTTGCAAAGTGCAAAGGAGCAAAAATTAAGAAGTTTTAAACAAATTGCTTTCTGGTCAATGCTTGGTTTTATGACGAATGCAAAAAAGCAAGGAGAATGTGGAAAGAGTCAAACAAGGATAACATAAAGGTCAAAGCTTACAAGCAGTTATTAAAGCAAGAAAAAGTCTAATTTCATAGTTTCAAGGAGGGAAGAACTAATCTTCCTTGGGATAAATAATCCCAAATTATTTTGGAAGGAGCTCTAACCGAAAAAGATGCAAACTAGAAATAGTATTACAGCTTCTAAATGGTTTGACTATGCAAAACAACTATATGAGCATGATACCAAGGTTCACCCTCCCCCCATGGTCAACACTGATACTGAACTCTTCATGGTGCAAGAGGTAGAGATGGGTATCAAGAAGTTGGGTTTTGGAAAAGCAAAAGACTTAGCCGAACTCCAAGCAGAATATCTAAAGTGGGGCTCAAAGATCCTTGCACCTCACATTACAAAAATTTTCAACAACATCATACAACATTGCTCCCCACAAATTAGACAACTAGTTTGGCAATACCTCTTTTCAAGAGCAGTGATGTCAACAATCCCTCCAATTATAGGACCATCGTGATAAACCCTTTGTTTGCATGCTAGAAAATAAAATTCTCAAGTGGGCAGAAGAAAGAGATAAGCGTGCTAAAGGGCAAGCAGGTTTTAGACCTAAACATTCCACAGTTGATCATTGTATAACTTTAAGGCACATCATTGAAACAGTTTGGGAGAAAAAGGAAGACGTCTTTTGTTGCTTTGTTGATTTCATAAAAGTGTTTGACTCGGTTCCTAGGGTTAAGCTTTGGCACAGAATGGAGGAACTTGGGGTTCTTATACATTTGAGAGCAACTGTGCATACGCTGTATGAAGAGGTGAAAGTCAAAATTAGAACTTCAACAGGCATTTCTAAAAGTTTTAGAAGCAATATCGGGGTCAAGCAAGGTTGCCCACTGTCTCCTACCCTTTTTGGTTTATATATCGACAAGCTTGAGGAGTGGTTAAATTCGCAAGGGGGTGATGGTATCTATTTGGGAAAGTTTGTTGTAAGGCTTATTTTGTATGCAGATGACCTTATTCTGATTGCTAAATCTGCTCTTGGTTTGCAAGAGCACTTACTATCCCTTGAGCATTTTTGTAGAAGTGTGGGAATGCAAGTCAATATTAGCAAAACGAAAGTAGTGGTTTTCTCTAAGAAAAGAAAACATAACCAACATAAGTTCTACTTCGAAGGAAACATTCTGGAAGAAGTTGTGGATTACAAATACCTCAGAATTGACTTCAACAAAAATCTAAGCTGGGATGGTTGTCGAAAGAAAATAACTTTGGGGGGTTGGAAAGCATTTTATGCTTTTCAAAATAGGTGTAGAGAGGCACAGTTATGGGACTGGAAAACCACTTAAACTATTTTTGGGCTTCTAGTGATTCCAATGATTCTCTATGGTTGTGAACTATGGGCTAGCAGTACATCCAACATGCAGTGGAGACAAATTGAGAAAATTCAAAAGTGTTTGATTACAAAAAAAATTCAAGATTAAAAGTGCAGTTCCTTATGCTATCTTGTTAAGTGAAACATGGGTTGCTCCGATTGAAGCAATTGCTATGGTGCGAGTCATAAGTTATTTAAAAAATTTGAGCAAATGGAAGAGGGTAGATGGCCTAAGGTTGTCTTTAATGACATATTGTTCAAAAAAAAAAAACCCAAAAACTTGGATGCAGCAAAATAACAAAGGGTTTAGCAAATGGGGTATTTGCTTGAACGCGTGTCCCATAAACAACAAAGAGAAAAGAACTTTTGTTATGGATAAGTTCCACAAGCCTTCTTGGGATAAGGAGCTAGGAAGAAAGAAAAAGTACTATATTAAAGTGTTTAATCCCACTCATAGTCATCAACCAAAAGCATACATAGAGGCCAATATCCCTTGAAGAGACAAAATTCTTATTGCTCAATTAAGGACTAATTCTCATCAACTCCATTGTGAAACAGGTCACTGGAAAAGGCCAAAAGAAGTGTGGGAGGAAAGAGTATGCATTTTTTGTTCTTCTGGAAAAATGGAAACAAAAAAACATTTCATTTTAGAATGTGAGGCCTTCAAAGACAACAGGGAAAGTTATGCAAATATGTTGGCAACTAGCTCTTGGGATAATCTATTTAGCGAGGGGTTTGTAGAGAAGCTGGGAGAATTTATTGTGAAGCTTCACAGGAAAAGGGTTGAATACATCAAGCAGATGAAGAAGCAATATGTCCCATATGCTATCTTTAGCCTCGTGGACATTAAAATAATTTCTTTCTTCTTTCTTTCTATAGAGTGTCTCCTACTTTATAGGAGCCCTGGTTGAGTTTATTTTGAGTTGTAATTAATTAATTCAGTTTAACTGAGTTAGAGTCAATTAAACTAGTTCCAACTGATGGAGGAACTAGTGGGAGGTCAAACAGTGGGGTGTTGCTTCATGTGTTCAACCAGTTAATTGATGATTCACTCATAAATAACTCATGCATGTCAGATCTGAGGGTTACCCAGTTGAGATTGAAGTTCAAGGGCATTGTAATATCAGTGGTATAATCATCCAAATTGTACAGGTGGTGGATGTAGTTAGAGGAAAGCCTATGAGGATTGCACAATTCCAATTGAGGAATTTCCCTAATTAATAGGGGTTAATTCCCAAGGAAATAGGGACTTGGGCAAGCTAAAATTGATTAAGTATTGGCCAAGGGTTGTCTAGGAAGCTATGAGACAGATAGAGATAGTGTAGAGGTTGCTCAGGCTAGAAAAAAGCATTATAATTTTCTCATATTTTCTGACTAATGCAATATACAGATAGCAGGGGTTTTTAGTTTTGGCTTTCCCTAGGAAATCATTATGTAATGTGTTTATTGAATTCTTTCTCTTGCATGCTTCATGATTTCGTGATTGTTTAATTGTTTTCGGTGATGAGTAGAGTAGATTCAAGTCTATTGTTTTAGTAAATTACAATTAGCATTTTCAATCTATAAGTGATTTCTACATGGAATTAGAGTATAAATCACACTAAAAGAGGAGAATATGAGTTTGTCTTTGCAGGTGAAATCGAATTCGTAGGATCATTCTTCAGAGCCAGCATGATTTCGTTCTACAGATCGAGACTCGAATATGCCCTTGAGGGTAGTCCAAATTATATTGCTTGGAAGGACAGGATGGAGGCAATGTTGGAAGACAACGGGTTGAAGGAATTCATAGACAATGATATTCCTAAGCCTCCAACAACATATGCTCAAGATCTAGCAGAGTGGAAGAAATGTGTTGCAAAGGCGAGAAGGATCATACTAGAAGGAGTTCGATATCATATTGGCTTGAACCTCCACGAGAAGGATACACCATATTGTAACACCCTCCTCCCACATCTACCCAAATAACCGGCCAACCAGGGTAAACAAGTGACAAGAGGCTACTAAGATCGGATTCAACTTCCTATGTGACCTTAAGGAAGTGGAATCGATGGAAACACAACATACAAACCTTCCACATCAGCTACAAGACTCCCATGAACCATCCTAACCACTCAAGTAACTAGCCCTTGGGTCCCACTAAGTTTTTAGACCAATTAACCCTTGAATGTTCCCATGATATGGGCATGCATGTGTCCAGAAGGCTATGGACGCTCCCACAACATGGTATGCTAGCGTCCAAGGACTATTTTGCTCAGTGTTGTCTTAGCGTCCCCGAGATTTGAACCATTTTTTCAGGCCTAGAGCCCAGGTCACTGCCTAGAACTCAATGACACCTTTAGAATAGAAAGATAACAAGGGAATGGTGGTACAAATACAATTACTTGAATAAGGGCTTGACTGGACCCCTACTAGCCATGGTAGGCATTTCGTCAAACATTTCACAAATATGTTATCTATGGGTGTAAACAACATATCTAAGCACAGGGGTCTCATACTTATATGAGAACCACTAAGAAACATTGTTCCCTTATATCATTGGCTGCATTGTCATCTATTATGTCATAGATACATTGTTCATTCATTTACCAATCAAAACATGAGGGAAGCCATGCATCATCACTGTCATAATACATGCTTATAACCAACATAATAACAACATAAATATCAAGAATACATCATCCATAAAATCCACATATAAACTAGTAGATTTATCCATAAGATATTAGGGAAAGAACCTCTTATTAATGAATGCAAAAGCCAATCCGGTATGGGACTACCACGTTCCACCCGTGTTGGGTTGTGCTATATTCTTTCCACATAGTTAACAGGGGGTTTGAGGGGTACCCGTAACCCCACTTTACGGGGTCCAGTGCAGCGCCCCAGAAAATTTTGGTTTTGGACCTTATGTTAGGTTGGGCGGACCCACCTATGGTTTTGTGCATGATTTTCGCACATGTTTTTTGGACGCAATGGTTTTCGGTCCATGGTTTTGG